>PVIY010017298.1:0-49748 GCA_004026745.1 Myrmecophaga tridactyla
AGTATTAACCACTCTGCTTTCTCCACCTAGCTACTGCCCCTGGTATTCTAATTTGTTGCTCTATGAATTTGCTTATTCTAATTATTTCATTTCAGTGAGATTAGACGGTGTTTGTCCTTCCAGGTGTCTGATGTATTCACTAAATATGATGTCTTCAAGTTTTATCCATGTTGTTATATGTATCAAGAATTCAGTCACAATTTGGCAATTGTGAATAATGCCACTATCAACATTGGTGTGAAAATACCTCTTTGAACCCCCACTTTCTTTTTTTTTTTAAATTTATTTATTAATTAAAAAAATTAACAAATGAAATAAAAATTAACATAGAAAATCAGTAATTCACAATATCATCACTTAGTTGCATATTCATCATTTCTTAGAACATTTGCATCCATTCAGAAAAAGAATTAGAAAGACAATAGAAAAAGAAATAAAATGAAAACAGGAAAAAAAGATTATACCTACCCCTACCCCTCGCTTTCACTGATCACTAGCATTTGAAACTAAATTTATTTTAACATTTGTTCCCTCTATTATTTATTTTTATTCCATATATTCTACTCGTCTGTTGACAAGGTAGATAAAAGGAGCATCAGACACAAGGTTTTCACAATCACACAGTCACATTGTGAAAGCTATATCATTATTCAGTCATCCTCAAGAAACATGGCTACTGGAAGACAGCTCTACATTTACAGGCAGTTCCCTCCAGCCTCTCCATTACATCTTGAATAACAAGGTGATATCTACTTAATGCGTAAGAATAACCTCCAGGATAACCTCTCGACTCTGTTTGGAATCTCTCAGCCATTGACACTTTGTCTCATTTCACTCTTCCCCCTTTTTGAACACCCACTTTCAATTCTTTGGGGTATATTCCTAAATGTGAGATTGCTGGATGATACAGTAATTCTATACTTAATTTTGGAGGAACCACCAAACTGTTTTCCTCAGCGACTCCACCACTTTACATTCCCATCAATAATGAATGAATGTTCCTGTTTCTCCACATCCTCTCCAATACTTTTCATTTTCTATTTTTTTAATAGTAACCATTCTGGTGGGTGTGAGATTGTATTTCACTGTGTTTTTACTTTCCCTAATGGCTAATGATATTGATCATCTATTTTTCATGCTACTGGCCATTTATCTATCTTCTTTGGAGAAATGTCTATTTAAGTCTTTTCCCCATTTTTAAATTGGGTTGTTAGTCTTTTTGTTGTTGAGTTGTAGTATTTCTTTATGTATTCTGGATGTTAAACCTTTATCAGATAGGTGGTTCCAAATATTTTCTCCCATTCTGTAGATTGTCTTTATAATTTCATGATAAAGTCCTTTGCACAAAAATTAAATTTTTTTTTTTTACATGGGCAGGCACTGGAAATTGAACCCGGGTCCTCTGGCATGGCAGGCGAGAACTCTGCCTGCTGAGCCATCGTGGCCCGCCCCCAAAATTTTAAATTTTGATGAAGGACCATTTATCTATATTTTTTGTTTTTTGTACTTTTTGTATAAGTCTAAGAAAGCATTACATGACACACGGTCTTGAAGATGCGTCCATATATTTTCTTCTAGGAATTTTATAATTTTGCTTTTTTAGTTAGGTCTTTGATCCAGTTTGAATTAATTTTTGTATGTGGCATGAGGTAGGGGTCCAACTTCATTCTTTTGCATTTTCTGTTTCTGCAAAGAGGTATGTTGGAATTTTGATTGGTATTGCATTGAATCTGTAAATTGGTTTGGGTACAGTTAACATCTGGGCAATATTTAGCCTTCCAGTCTAATAACATGGATGCCTTTCCATTTATTTAGGTCTTCTTTGATTTCTTTTAGCAAGCTTTGCTATTGTCTCTTTATAAGTCTTTTATATCATTGGTTAAATTTTGTCAACATAATTCTTTAGTTGCTATTATAAATGGAATTTTTTCTGGATTTATTTTTCTTCAGATTGGTCACTGTAAGTTTATAGAAATGCTACTGATCTTTTCATATTGATCTTGTACCCTGCCACTTTGTTGAATTTATTAGCTCTAGTAGCTTTGTTGTGGATTTTTTAGGATTATATATATATATATGGATTTTTAGGGTCATGACATCTGCAAACAGGGAATGCTTTACTTCTTCCTTTTCAATTTGGACTACTGTTAGTTCTTTTTCTTGCCTAATTGCTCAGATTAGAACTTCCAGAACAATGTTGAATAACAGGGATGATAGTAGGCAACTTTGTCTTGTTCCCGTTCTTAGAGGAAAAGCTTTTAGTCTTTCACCATTGAGTATGTTAGCAGTGGGTTGTCCTATATGCACTTTATATGTTGTGGAACTTTCTTTCTATTCCCAGTTTTCTAATGGTTTTTATCAAGAAGGAGACTGGATTTTGTCAAATGCCTTTTCTTTCAATTGAAATGAAGATTATGTGTTTTTGTCCTTCATTCTATTATTGTGATGTATTATATGAATTGATTTTCTTATGTTGAACCACCCTTGCATACTTGGTATCAATCCTACTTGAACAAGGTGTGTGATTCTTTTAATGTGTTGGTAGATTTAGTTTGCTAGTATTTTATTTCTGCATCCGTATTCATAAGGGATATTGGTTTGCAGTTTTCTTTTCTTGTGGTGTCATTATTTGTCTTTGGTATGAAGGTGATGTTGGCCTCATAGAAATGAGTAGTATTTCCCCTTCATTTTTTTGGATGAGTTTGAGCAGGAATTGGTGTTAATTCTTCTTGAACTGGTTGGTAAAATTCACCAGTGAAGCCTTCTAATCTTGGGCTTTTCTCTGATGGGAAGTTTTTAAATTACTGATTCAGTCTCTTTACTTGTTATTGGTTTGTTGAGATCTTTTATTTCTTCTTGAGTCAGTGTTGGTGATTTGTGTGTTTCTAGGAATTTGTCCATTTCATCTGAGTTGTCTAATGTGTTGTGACACAATTGTTCATAGTATCTCTTATCCTTTTTGTTTCTGTGGGTAGTAATGGTGCCCCTTTTATTTCTGATTTTAGTTATTTGCCTCTTTTCATTTTTTCTTTCTCAGTCTAGCTAAATGTTTCTCTATTTTACTGATCTTTTTGAAGAACTAATTTTTGGTGTTATTAATTCTCGCTCCCTTTTTTATTTTTTTCTAATTCTGTATTTCATTCATCTCTATTTGAATCTTTATTTCTTTCCTCCTTCTGGCTTTAGGTTAGTTTGCTCTTCTTTTCCCAGATCCTGCAGTTGTGAGGTTAGGTCTCTGATTTGAGATCTTCATTTTAGGATATAAATTTCCCTCTCAACCCTGCTTTGCTGCATCCCATATATTTTGGTATCTTGTGTTTTCATTTTCATTGGCCTGAAGATATTTTCTAATCTCCCTTGTGATTTTTACTTTGACCTATGGGTGGTTTTACGAGTATGTTGTTTAATTTCTATCTATTTTTTGATTATCCACATTTCCCTCTGTTACTGATTTCTAGTTTCATCCCATGTGGTTGGAGAAAATAGATTATATGATTTCAGTGTTTTTGAATTTATTGAGACTTTGTGACCAAACATATGTTTTTATCCTGGTGAATGATCCATGTGTACTAAAGAAGAATATGTATTCTGTTGCTGGGTGAAGTGTTCTATATATATTTGTTATTAGTGGCTTATAGTACTATTCAAGTCTTCTATTTCTATACTGATCTTCTGTCTAAATGTTCTTCTACCAATTATTGAAAGTGATGTATTGAAGTCTTCTGCTTTTAAAGTAGAATCTTCTATTTCTCCCTTCAAATCTGTCAGAATGTGATTTATATATTTTGTGCTTTTGCTGTTAGGTGGATATATATTTATAATTGTTATATCTTGTTGAATTGACCCCTTTATTGGTATATAGTGACCTTCTTTGCTTCTTCTAACAGTTTGTGATTTAAAGTTGATTTTACCTGATACTAGCATAGGTACCTCAGCTTTTTTGGTTATTTGCATGGTATATTTTTTTCCATCCTTTCAATTTCAACCTACTTGTGTCTCTGATTTTAAGGTGAGTCTTTTGTGAACAGCATGTAGTTGAGCATGCTTTTTAATCTCTTCTTCCAGTTTCTGCCTTTGACTAGAGAGTTTGATCCATTTACATTTAAAATAGCTGCTTTTAATGTAGGACATTGTTTTGGCATTTTGCTATTTGTATCTTGCTATTTGTTATTTGTATTTTTTGTTCCTTAGTTCTTAAATATGACCTAATGGCATATTTATTTGTATTTGTGCTTTACCAATTTGAACCCCTTTTCTTTTCTTTTTATATATATTTTTCAGATATTTTTCCATGTAATTACCACAGGGCTTAAATTTAACATCTTAAATCTATAACAATCATGTTTTGTTTTTTTTTTTAATTTTTTTTTACATGGACAGGCACCAGGAATCGAACCCGGGTCCTCTGGCATGGCAGGCAAGCATTCTTACCTGCTGAGCCACCGTGGCCCACCCAACAATCATGTTTTATTTGTTACCAACTTAACTTCAGTAGCATACACATGCACTCTTCCTATAACCCTCGGTCCCTCCACTTTTTTGTTGCACTTATTACAGATTATATCATACATTGTATGTCCAAAACCATAGATTAATCATAACATTTTATGCATTTGTATTTTAGAACCTGTAAAAAGTACAAAATGAATTTACATAACAAAAAAATGTAATATAATAGTACCAACATTTTTATTTACTCATATGGTTGCATTTACCAGAGGTCTTCAGTCTTCCTGCTGCTTCAGTTTCCTGCCTAGTGCTCTTTCCCTTCAGAACGCCCTTTAGCATTGCTTGTGTGGCAGATCTTCTAGTGACGCACCCCCTCAGCTTTTGTCTTTTGGAGAATGTAATCTGTCATTTGTTTTCGAAAGGAAGTCTCACCGAATATAAAATTCTTGGTTGGCAGTTGTTTTCTTTCAAGTTTATAAATATTTCATCCCACTTACCTTTATAGTTTCTGATTAGAATTCAGCATTTAATCTTTTTGGGGGTTCCTTGTACATGACATATTGCTTTTCTCTTGGCAGCATTCAGAATTCTTTGCTTGTCCTTGGCATTTGACAGTTTGACCGAAGTGTGTCTGGGTGTGGTTATCTTAAGCGTTTATCCTGTTTGGGGGTTGTTGGGCTTCTTGAATATGTATATTCATATCTTTCATTAAATTTGGGAAGTTTTCTGCCATTATTTCTTTGAGTATTCCTTCTACTGCTTTCTGTCTTTCTTCTCATGCTGGGATTCCCATAATGCACATACTGGTATGTTTGATAGTGTCCCACAGGTCTCTTAGGCTTTTTTCACTTTTTTCTGTCTAATTTTAATTGTTTCATCTTTGACTTCACTGATTCTTCTTCTCCCAGCTCCAATCTGCTCTTGACACCCTTCAGGAAGTTTTTCATTTCAGTTATTGTTGTGTTCAACTCTAGAATTTCTACTTGGTCCTTTTTTTAAATTTTCATCTCTTCATTGAGATACATATTTTTCACTCATTGTTTTCCTGATATCCTTTAGTTCTCTCTCTCTGTTTCCCTTTATTCCTTGAGTGTATTGAGAATCAATTTTTTAAAATGTCTTTGTCTGATGTGTTCAAAGTTTGGTCTTCTTTATTGATGGTTTCTGGATTTTTATCTTGTTCCTTTGGGTGAATAATCATTTTCTGTTTGTTTTGTAATCTTTTTGCACACTGTACTCTGGAATTTAGTCCTTGAACTATCTTTTCCTAAAGTTTGTATCCAGCTAGTGATGTGACAGATTTCCTTCAGTGCCAGGAGCTTACAGAAATAAATGAACCAACCAAAAACCCCCTTTCACATTCTTTGTTTGGCTATTTGTTGGTTGTTGTTCTCCCTCAGAGATTAACCTGAGGAAGAACAACTCCTAAGAACATCTGCCTGAGGCAGATGTAGAGTACAGTGTCCTCTCCATTTTTTTTTTTAGCCTGTGTTTTGTCCTGGGCTTGTCCTTGCTCATGACCTTAGGAATTTCCCCATTTGCAGAAATTGGAATGGCCCCTGTCCTCCCTGTGGAATAGAATTTCTCTTCCTCTTAGATGCTTTATTGTATGACTTAAAGCAGGTATGCCTTTGCCCCAGGCCACTTTCAGTATTTCTTATATGGCTTTTGCTGTCTGTGGTCTCTTGTTCCTGCCTGGTAAGTCCTGGGAGGGTGCGGCAGAGAGGAGTTTCCTGGTTCAGTCTTTCAGGCTTCGATTGGTCGGCACTGCATCTAGGCACCACAATGTTTAGAGTTTATTTTCCTATGGGATCAGAGCCAGGGGTTCTCAGTGGGAGTGCAGACTGGCTCCACGCTGTATACCTTTACCTCTCCCTTTCCCTCTCCCTCTCCCCCTCTCCACTCTTCTACCTCTACTTCTGTGTTGTGATGTGAACCAGTACTTTATGAATTAAATATATTTTTAAAAACAATATGTAGCTGTATAAAAATTTTATATTGCAAATTCCAGAAAAACAGTTATTTGTGTTAGTGCATTTGTTTCTCCTGTTTAGTCAGTCTATGCTTTTCCTTTTCCTTTAGAACTTCCTGTTACTTGATGAGATAACACAGCACAACACTCAGCTGCCATCAGATGTTAAAACCTTGGTACACGTGGAAGATCTCACTGCATTTTGGGATAAGGTAACAAATTCTCTATTACAAGATCACTGCTACTGAAGGACAACTGGTGACATTGATTTAATGTAGAGTTTTGAAATTTCACACATTATAAAATATGACTTGCTCACTTAATGAAAGTGTATTTAAAAATTTTCCAAGTTAGGAATAAGGCTTTCAATAAATAGAAATTAAGGTCAACATAAGATATTTGTGAAGTTGTTTTTTTTAGCTCATCATCAAAAAAACTTTCAAAGTATTACCTCATGTTAAACTGATCTGTAAGTTTAAATGTTTGAAACATTTGAATTTTTCGGAACTGGATAGACTAGCACGATATTTAAACACCTAAGAGAATGGGCTAACTAATAAATAAATACATTATGAATTGTTACAGATGAGAAACTTTGGGGAATCAGTGTATATGTTTTTACTTTGATGTTGTCAGATCATCTTATATATTAAGGAAAGCCCATGATTTGGATTTTGCTGCAGGGTTGGGGCTCTCCTCTTCTAAGCCTTTGGGTGTCACTGCCTTATTGACTGGTAGCCAAGGCCAGGAAAGGAGGCAGCAGGCTGACAGAGTAAGCACCAGGGATTCCCAATTCAAGGATTTCACTGTGTGGCAAGTTTACAGGTAGAATAGGCAAAGCAACAAGGCTTTTCTGACATTTGGTTTATTGAAGAATTTAGGAAAATGGGAGAAACAAATGAGGTCACTCTCAAGAAGTTCTCCAAATTGTGGATGTCATTCTGCCCCCCTTTATCCACAACTCAGGTGCTTTGCTCACCTGGTT
The DNA here is from genome assembly GCA_004026745.1 of Myrmecophaga tridactyla. NCBI lineage: Eukaryota > Metazoa > Chordata > Mammalia > Pilosa > Myrmecophagidae > Myrmecophaga > Myrmecophaga tridactyla. The sequence continues at coordinate 7,407 of PVIY010017298.1, forward strand.
CTGAGATCCTCTGTACCGTTCCTCCTGTGTTAGTCTGGATTGATTAAGAAACATAGAATCCGTGCCATGTAGCTTGGGAGAGTGAATATAATGTAGAAAATTAGTAGCAAAGACAATGAAAGCCAAAAAAGAAAGAAGAAGAGCAAAAAGGCTGAACTGTAGGTTATTGCAGTGGCAGAAAGCTGCTCTCACCCATAGGGCTAGAGAAACATGGGGTGGGGAGGTGTCTACCACAGACTCCTGTGGAAGCAGAACCCAGGAACCTGGTTCAGGTGTTGGGACCCCTGAGCAAAGAAGTGTTCTTTGGTTGCTGGGACCGCAGAGCTGATAGGCCACTAAGGCAGACACTGATTGAAGCAAATGGAAGGGGCTAGTGGATGTTCTTCATGACTCAACTTGAGTTGGCAAGGGAGTCTGGAAAGTGTAGTTTGTAGGAGCTGACTCCCAGTGATTCAAAGCTGGAGAAGTGCAGGTCATGGACCTGAAAGTAAGAAGGCACTTCTGTGTACCTTCTCATCTCTCCTGGCTCCCCCTTTTTGCACGTGTTGCAAATGGTGAAACTTTATAGGTTAGTCTTTCTTTTCATTCTCTGACTCCCAAGTATTGTGTTACGTGCATCACTTTTGCCTAACTCTGATTAAATTCCTGTCATCTCTACCAACAAATTAATAGTATGTTTCTAAATATATAAAGCCACATCGTGCCTTTTTATGCATGGAAACTCACACAAGATGTGTTAACTTACCTAACTAACAGTTTCTCCCTAGCATAACAGATTTTCCTCCTGCTAAGTATTTCCCATCAGAATAAACTCTAAGGATTTACAGAAACACCATTAAGTTCCATTATAGAAGAGCACCCTATGTGAATGCTATTGAATTAGATGAAGCACTGAGCTAGCAAACACATACTTTGTATGATTAAATCTCTTTGTACCAAGCTGTGCAACACTGTAAAATGAGCTGTTTTGTTCTTTTTCCAAGAACTTAATACCATGTCATTAGATTTTTTTTGCATTGTGGTGCAGAACACCCCATTTTGTTTCCTGGGCCTTATCTGTGGAATGATTATGACCCATCCTAGGATTGTGACCCATCCTAGTTTGATTAGTAGGTGTGGGGCAGGCTACAGACATTTAGGAATTTGGGAGAGAAGCTGCGCTAAAATGAAGAACATGCTGACTGAGAGTTAGGAAGACACGTACAACCTCATCAGCTCTGTGGGATGGTCTGGTGGGAATTTGGAGGAAAGTCTTTTCACCAACCTGGGTCTCATTTTTAAAATGAACATAAGCTTTACAAGTTTTTGGTCTTCTGGGAGCCTCTAAAGCTCTCTGGGGGCAGGTATTTTGTCTGTTTTCTTCACTGCTGGATCCCCAGGGTCGAAAACATTGTCACAAAATAGGTGCTCAGTTAATACTTACTGCCTCCATGGACTTGTTCAGCACCTGCAGAGCTGGCCTACACGGAGGACAGGGACCATGCACCCCTGAGCTGTTGAATGCTGCCCTCTTCTGGTCACATTGAAGTAGTGCCCTGTCCTGAAGTCTTCACAGGGAAGGAACCTCCTCATCTGACCCTAACCAGGAAACATAAGATGTGATGGGAAACTGATTTCTGCATGTGGCTTAATATTTCGTAGTCATAACTGAGTAAATATTAATAAAATAGGAGAGAGTTGTTAGCTATGTAGGAAGGAGTGAATAAACTTATAAAATGTTTCTTACATGTTAAAGTCCAATTTCTTAGTGACAATTTCTGTAATTCCTATAAAATCTCTGACTAGGTTAGTTAGTTGTGATTAAAAAAAATTGGGAATGTTTTAGTATGTGGCTATTTTTATAATCACTTCTGTTACTCCTGTCAGGACCTTTTCGTTTTGAAGTTTATCCAGACCTTTTATTTCTCCTCCCCTCTTTTCAGTCTTTCAGGCCTAGTGTTCACTGATCACACATGCCCATTCCAGAGAGTTTGTAGAGCTCATGTTAAGAAAGTTCAAACCTGCGCCTGTTTGTGGGCGGGGTTAGTGCAGGTGAACCAGATAAAAATCTATAGATTATCAGTGGGTTTGATTAGTCTCTGGCCTCTTTCCCCTGCCTCTCAGACTTGTGTAGTTGCAGGGATCCTCTGCTGAACAGCAGGTGGGCACATTTCTCTGCTCTTCAGGTTCTCCAGATTGATTTTTTTTTTAATAATTTATTTTTTAGCAAAGCTGCTTATAAAATTTTTAGAAAATACTTTTTACGTGTACAAAAGTTGAAATAAAAACCATCCAGAAATCACAAGATTTAAATGCTGGTGTCTAGCCTCCTAATCTTTTTCTACCAGACATATACATATACATATGCATATATACGTACATATATGCACATGCATATACACTGTTTTTCCCCAAACCAGATCAACCTGTATATACCATTGTCTAACTTGCTTTTTTCCCCCACTTAACTATCAATTACAAACATTTTACCATACCAGTACATTTTTTTGTACGTAACATTAACTTTAGAGTATGAAATGTTCTGTCAAACCATACATTGCCTAACCAATCCCCTATGAATTCAGTTAGGCTATTTTTTTTTTTTTAGTTTTTCAGTTTAACAGTGCTACAATCCCTTTATCATCTTAGTGTAACTTCCTATAAGCTGAAGGACTAAAGCAAAAGCTGCATGCATTTTTTAAGGCTGTCCAATATATAATATTGAACTGGATTCCAGAAATGTTACATCAATCTACACTCCCACCAATAAAGGTTTTAATGACCACCAAGGATGGAAAAACAGCTGAGGAGTTCAGGCAAGAAGTTTTTTTAGGAAAAAGAAACCTGCTTGGGCAGCATTGCCTGATGGATGGAGGGATCAGTTTTTTATGCAGTGGTTGAGTTTCTGTTTTGTGGATTGAAAGGTCAGTGCTCTGATTAACCTGTTAACCAGAAGTGTCTGAGTGCATTAATTTATTTCTCTAATCTCAAGGTAATCCCATTTATAACAAATAATTCTTATTTGGTCCTTTACCAACTGTATTTAGAAGCTCTAAAAATCCAAAGACCCCCAAGCTTCCTTTTACCCTACCTCTCTTAGAATCCATATGAGAAGTACAGAATTGCATTTTTTCAGAAACAATGCTCTGCCCATTTGGTAATCTGTATCAGAGAGCACAGATGTCATCATTTGTCTTCACTGTCTGGAGGCAGGTACCAGAATCCCAATCCCAGACACTCAGGTTGAGACCAAACTCCAGGCTGCCAAGGAGGACGGTGTGGATGTAACCAATCAGAATTTAAGGGATGATTTTGATTACTGAATCGTTATATAAAATTCCTTTACGCTTTCTGGCATATCGGGGTAGATAGGGAAATACCTGAAATCTCTATACTGTAAACCAACTCCCTTGATCTCTGATAATATTTGTACAGCCCAAAGCTTCTGCCCCTATGATTGTAAAAACCTTGTGACTAACCTTCACCTGTACCTAGTTGTCCAATTTTTCAACTTGTAATCACTAAAGACAGCCCCTCATGTTAATGGAGGGTCTTGGGTCTGCCTGGAACTAACAACCCAAATTATCTTGATGACCAAGACTGGATTTAACCTGAGTGGGCCCCCTGACATGCGCAGTAGCTTAGCCTTTAACCTAAGTCACCCACACCTCGTTCCGCTATTTTCTTTCATACGCTCGGTGACTAAGCATGTAATCAATCTGCGCATGCACAATAACTAGAACACCTGTAGTTACATCATCTGGGGCCACTGTGCTCATTATCCTGAACCCTGCCCACCTTTTCTCTAATAAAACTATCCAAATTACTGCAGTTTAGGAAGACAGATTTTGGGCCATTAGGCCATCTGCTCTACTACGCGCATAGTAATAAACTCTTTCTCTCTTTGAAACCTCCGTGTCTCAGGAATTGGTTATTAAGCGCATCGGACAGAAGACTCCACGGCCTTTGTCCGGTAACACGAACACGGTTCTCCATGCCTTGCATGGCACGGCTGAAAACTCAGCCAGGGTCCAGACTTTTTTCCCCCCACTTAACTCATTTAATATGAACACCAAGTATATGCAGGCATTTTACTAAGGAAGAGGCATAAAGATGAAAATAATGAAATTCCTGACCTCAAGTTCTATAAAAAGAAGACATAGAATTTGAGCAATCATAATACGCATTCTGCTGTCTTTTAATTGAATATTTCCCTTTACTCTAGCCCTTATTCTTGTTCTCCTGGTTTGACTCAATTACGGTATAAACTTCTAGAATCATTTCTCTCCCCATCTGTTTGAATATTAACCTCCACACCCTGATAATGCCCTATCCATAACACATCTGCTTTACTTATCGTGAAATACAACATCTGGGTCAGTTGCCCATTTCTCTCAGGGCTTGTGGGCTCCTGGAACATGTATATACATCTCTGTATTGTTAAGTCAAAAACATACTCTGAAAACCAAGGCTTAGAATAAGTTTATGGAGCTAAGTGACACTAGTGGGAGCAGAACTAAAGGAAAGTTACTGCTTGAAGAAAAGTGGCAGGGAAACAATTTATATAGCTGATACCAGACAAAGGCACTGAATTATCTGCCTGATACACTCAACATGACCAATTCATGGGACACCAGGGTTTCAAAGAGAGTTGGAAAGCATTTTTTTGCAAAGAAGAGCAGATGGCCTATCAGCCCCCAAATCTGTCTCCCCAAGTCTGGGGGCTCAAGTTTTCATGGATTCTGACAAGGACAGATGAAGTCATTGCAATTTCAATAGCAAGTAAGCAGAAAGGAAGGGAGAAAGAGTTATTATTTTAATAGCAAGCTTAAGCAGAAAAGGAGACAATTATCATTTCAATAGCAAATGTATGCAGAAATCATTTAAAAATATAAAGGAGTGAAACTGGGCTGGAACCACTTAATGGTTGACTCAAGTTCCTCCATTATTAGCATTAGGGCATTTGCCCTTACAAATTTCTAAAATAAAAACAATGGGCAAAGGCACAAGATTAGGGCTTTTAAATCATTCTCAAGGATTAAGGCAGCTGTATCATCGTTCAGAAATTTCAGGTTTTCTCTCTGTCTGCTCTAATATACCAGAAAGGAAAAAAAGAAATATTTATATAATGATTCAGTAGGCATAATCCTTCATTAAGTCCTTACTCCTCAGTTATATATCTCCTTAGAACAAAGAAAGGGTATGGAGACAATGGGGGGAGGGTTTGGCAAGGAGGATGGGAGCTGTGTGAGTTGTCTGGGGCAGGGTGTCCTTGGTTGTGGAGGATCCAGAGATCAGTGGTAGTGAGCCTCAAGGGTTTCAGAGCTCTGGTGGTTGGAACTGGAATCTTCTTGTGCTGAGCTTTTGGGGGGACATCCTCTACCAAGAGCCATAAACAGTCCAGATGGTGGGAGAGAAACGTCTCCTGGCTGACTCGCCAAAATATATTGCTGGATTCCACTTCCTAGGTTCTTGGCCATGCCATGAGAAAGAATTCAAGGGCACAGCACAGGCAGAATAGAACATTTATTAAGAATGCATGTGACAGAAGATGCAGGCACTCTTATAAGAAAAGAGGGATGAGAAGTGAGAGGTCCAGATGCATTTTTGTTTTTTTTTTTGGCATGGGCAGGCACCGGGATTCGAACCCGGGTCTCCAACATGGCAGGCCAGAATTCTGCCACTGAGTCACTATCACACTGCCCCAGACCCATTTTTGAGGAATGAAGTTCAGGATTTCTGGAGTTCAGAAGTTTGTATTGCCTCTGATTAGCTCTTGATCATTTTCTATAATATAGAGTAACATTTCAAAAGTGTGTTTTACAGAACATAAGCCCCTTCAGAAAGTCACTTTGACTCTCAAATCTGTTCTACAACTCGTTGTTGGGATGTGCTTTGAAATTACTGCTTTTTTGTAATTAATTATTCTTCACAAAAAAGAAAAAGTCGATTGTGATAAATGCACAGATACATGATGCTATTGTGAAGCATTGATTGTACACTTTGGATGATTACATAGTATGTGACTATATAATACATAGCGATAAAAAAATAAAAAAGGAGTAATTATCACCAAATAGCTCTTTTTACTTTACTTTCAACAGTTACTATCAAGTTTCTTCTGATAGTTTCAATATCTTGGTTTGAACAGACGTTCTTCTAGCTTCAAATACTACTACTGAGGTGCTGTACTTTCAATTTAAAGCCATCCTTCTATGCATTTATACCATGTGACCTTTGCTTAAAACTTAGGTAATTCAGAGAATTGATTGTCATTTTCAGAATGGCAAAAGGAAACCCCATTTTGGTCCACTGCACTCTGCTATGTTCTCCCCCCACAAGCTAACCATGTTAATTTGGTTTGGTGTCTGGAACCAATAAGTTGAACCAAGAAACTATAAAACTGAAATTTTGTTTAATGTTAGGAGTTATTGAGTTACTGAGAACTCTCTTGACATTGTATATATAAAAACATAAGAGAACTTTAGCTTCTTCGTCAGTTTCTCATCAAACACTCAATTGAGAAAAATCCTAAAATTCCATGTGAGCCTTTTAAATATTTTTCTTAGAACTCATAGATGATACAGGAATATGATCTCTGCTTAGCATGATGGGTCTTTTAGCCTTCTTCCCCCCTTGTTCTTGGTTGTATGCTGTAGCATGTGAGTCCATGTTTTTTATAGTGTAATTGCTTTATTGTCCTGTTTATCCAGGATGGGTAATGTATGTTACAGGCACAAAATTGAAACATGATACAACATTAATTTCCTTACTTATATAAATAGGAATAAAATTCCTATATATAGCTGTTAGATTGTAGCTCTGGTTATGGCATTGATCACCATTTGCACGAGTTTATTTGCTAAGAGTGACTTTATAATGTAAATTGCCTTTTTGTTTGCTGAGCATTATTGAAATTCATTTATTATTAAGTGATAATGGAGAGATTAGTGGAGATTTCAAACTGTTTGCCCGCAACAGGCATGCCATGTAGTTATGTTGCCACCTTGTGGAGATTATTGAAATGGTGGCTTAAAAGCCAATGCTCACAATGAAAACGTATTGATTAAAACCTCCTTTACTGTAAATTCTTCTTGAGAATATTGAATAAGTTAGTGTGCTCCAAGAATTTCTTATTCATGAAGGTTACTTTGTCGTTTTATGCTACTGAATTCCGTGGATGTCTACCGCAGTGTTCCTATGGGGAGCTGATGAAAGAATAATGGGGAGCTTGCTTAGAGCACTAAAGTGGCTGGAATGCTTCAGACCTCACAAAAAAATACGAATGCATTAAAAGGACTCCAGAACACAATATCTTAAAATTGGAAGAAAAAAATATGTGGGTTATGTTCATATATTGATGATGACTATTTTGTTATTCTCTCCATTTCTTGCAGCGATTTGTGTTACTTGATTCTAATGGGCACATTTCTGTAAACTTTAATTTGTAGGCATCAGAAACCCCAACCCTACAACGCCTTTCCTTTATTACCAGGCCCGGTGAATTGTTAGCTGTGATTGGACCTGTAGGCGCGGGAAAGGTAAGCAAAAATGCCTTTTGGCAGCTTAATTCAACACTGCATCTTGGGGTTGAGCCCAAAGCTCTGTGTAACACAGTTTGGAATTTGGTATTTCTGGAATGGCATTTCCTAAAGTGTTCATGGAACATTAGTTTTGCAAGAAGGTTACATGGCCAAATAAATCTCGTTAATGCATCTTATATTTTCCTTCTTGATGTTTCAGTTTGCACAATTGGAAAATGCTTGTCTGGAAGTTAGAAATTAATTATGATTTGCTGTGCAGGGATGGAATGATTGAGAAAGTGGGGATGTCTTTTCATCAGAGTGGATCCTAGACTCTCTAGGAAGTCTAGAGACTGTAAAGATTCTTTGGAAAAGTCTTAAACATTTCCTCACATGACTTACCCAACTCATGTCAACACATGTTTAGTAAGTGTCCACTAAGTGGCGCTGTGCTAGGAGCAAAAGATACAAATATAAACAAGACCCAGTTCCCTTTCCTTCCTAGAAGCCCTGAATTTTGGAAGTGGACACATTGATTTCGCTTTAGTGTTATAAACACTCTGATAGTGGTATGTATAGACAGACACATCACATCATATGTTGTAAAAGATTTGATGGAAATATGTGCATACATTGTTAATTTCATGCCTTCTAAAACAGCAGTATATACCAATATGAACATAGGATGTGTAAATGAGAAGGTGATGATTTCTGTACAATGGATTTTTGCTATTCAGAAGCATGTCTCACTTTAAATAATGATTAAGTTCCTTTAAATAATAATCTTTCCTAATGTGCTAGATATATGATTGACACATAACTTTTCAGGAGCAAGTATTTTGTCAAGCATAGGAAACCTGAATACAGGGATAGCTGCATTAAATATCAGATTTATCAAATACACATCACTCTGATCTACTGTGTTGCGGCAAATATTCTAAATTTTTGTTTATTTCAGCATTTCATTTGGGGAAACCTTTAGGTAGAATATATTGTTATACTCTGTTTTGTTACTACTCCTAACCGTTAGTTTACATTGATCATTAGTGTTATTTTCAATTTTTTTCTTGCTATTTCCAGGGCTTTAATGTATATCCCATTTCAAATGAGAAGTTATGCTTAACAAACAAGCAGATTGGGGAAGGCTGTATTGCAGTACCTTGTCTCTCTTCTGCCTTTTTACTGGACCCATGTTTGTTTCCAATCTTTTTCAGTCATCACTGTTGAGTGCTGTGCTGGGGGAGCTGCCCCCGAGTCAGGGGCTGGTCAGTGTGCAAGGAAGGATCGCCTATGTGTCTCAGCAGCCCTGGGTGTTTTCAGGGACTGTGAGGAGCAATATTTTATTTGGGAAGAAATATGAAAAGGAACGCTATGAAAAAGTAATAAAGGCCTGTGCTTTGAAAAAGGTGAGTTAACGTCTTTTGGATTTCTTGTACTCAAATTGGTTAGTGTTAGTTTAAATTACAAGGTTAATTTAAATTACAACTTTAAATTATAAAGTTAAAGCTTTATAAAGAGATCTTTGATTGAGCTGTAATGCTTTAGGCTAGATTTCTGAATAAATGCGCATATATGCACACCTGCCCCCATACTGCTGTTTTCATCCTGATGTGGTAATGACATTCACAGAATGCATTTTTTGTTTGGTTTTATTTTGTAAAGTTTTATTCACTTTTAATCCCCCCCTCTTTTTAAAAAATGGACAGCTTACAAAGTTGATAAAACTGGAGAGAATAAGGCGGTGAACCTGTGTGCATCATCACTTGGTTTCAGCTATAACAACTTGTTGCCAGTCTTGTTCCATCTACCCCTGCTCTCTGCTAACCCCCACCACAAAAAACCCTGAAGCAGAGCCTAGAGCTCATATTATTTCATCTGTAAAACTTTGAATGATGCAAACTCCTTTTTAAAAAAAAAAAAACAAAACACAAACATAACTACATTGTTACACCTAAAAATGACCCCAGATTCTTTAACATCATCAACAGTCTAGTCCTGTTTACGTTTACTTAATGATCTTTTTCATGGTTCCTTTGAACTTGACTCAAGATGAAGTTCTCTCATTCCCTGTGCTCTGTCTCTTGGTCCCTTTAATTTGATAGGTTCTTCCTGCCGCCTCATTTTTCACTTGAAATTTATTTTTTGAAGAAATGGAATGCTTTACAATTTTTTTTCTTTGCAATTTCATTTTAATACTGCATAATTTCACTAGGGGGAGAGATTATTGTTTTTAGAAATAACATTGAGTTTGGCAGAAAATGTCAAATGAAATGTTTAATTGTATATTATGATTTGAACAAAATTGGGTGAATAATGGATGATGTAAACTGAACATATCTGATAGGTGAATATGATTTAGAAAAAAAAAGGGAAAATACTGATACTCGTTTGGCTTTGGGGACTATCACGTAACCCTCTAGGTTACTTTCTTTTTATAAAAATCAGCAAATAATAGCATTAAAGGGCTGTCCATGGGGTCTTTTCAGTGGAGTCTGGACATCCGACTGTTCTTTTATACTTAGTGGAAAATGCTGGGACAGGCCTTAAAAGGTATGATGTTAAAGGCTCCAAACCTGCTTTGTGAAGAAATAGTAATTTTGATTGAACAATGGCTCAAATATCATGGACTGCATCAGGTGAGCAGCATTTTATGATGATGCGGATAAAAAATAATTGCTTGCTTAATGGGCTTTTATTTCCTTCTACTGGTTTATTGTTAATGAGAGAATCTGAGTTTTTAGAAATGACATCCAGTTAGCAATAATTAGTTACATAAGAAAAATGGGGGAAAGTGGATGCAGAACAGTAATAATGGTTGCTCCCATTTAATTCAAAGTCTACCAGTTGTTAATATTCGCTTCCTCACTCACATATATGCACACCAAGGCATATGGTTTTTAAATCCTTTACCGAGACTTTCCACTATCTTAGATGTTTTGACCCTCATCTTATAGTTGGTAAAATCGATGCTTGAGAGAGGAAGTGACTCACCTGTAATGCTTGCAGCCCATGTTCAGATCCCTGTCTACGTGACGCCAGATCCCCTGTTTTTCCTCTGTGCCATGCTGCCTCTCAGTTGAGGATGTTCATAAGGAAGAACTATTGTAAAGATTGGGTGATAGGTGGAGGTGGAGTGTGGAAAAAACAGATTTCAAGCTTTTCCTCATACCTTAGTGAGGCTCAGCTCCCCCAGTCCTGAATTCGGGTGTTTATCTGCGCTCCCAGGCATTGCTGGTGATGGCCACTCCTTCCTTTCTGCACCACCATGTTTGAACATCTCTGGAGAAACCAGGTGTTGAGATAATGGCTGCCAGTCAGTGCCCTCCCCAGGGACCAAAGCCTTTAGCAGAGCAGGTGGGAGGACCAGACCAGGAACACAGACAGTGCTCCTGCAGCTTCATCCAGACCTGGAGCTTGTGTATGGTCCACAGATTGCATTCAAGGCAATCTGCATCCAGAGGCCCTGAAGATGGCAATTTTTCATTCATTCTTCCACATTTGCAAACATGGACCATTACCCTCCTTTGCAGAGTGGCACTGCGAAAGATAGACAGGAGCTCCTCATGCTCATTTCCTCCCTGGCAGAAAGTTAGGCCCAGGCTGGAGAAGCTGAAAAGGCATCCTTGCTTAGGCTCTGGCACTTGTTTTCCATCACGTTGGACACCTCTTGTTACCTGCCTGGGCCTCTGACATCTGTGCTGCGGAATGGGGACGTTGGATGGTTTCCCGGAAGTTTTAGGTTTGCTGAAGTTCTGAAATGCCATGTTTGACTTTGCTTAGCAAAGGATCAACGCGATCTCTAAGGAACTAGGGAAACACTTAATGAGTTAGGAGATCCTGATGACCTCCTTTTCAAATCCATGTGTCATGCAGATGGCATAAGAGAGCATCAGAGAATAGGAGCTTCCTAGAATTATTCTGACCCATAGGTATGGAGGCTGCGTGTGAAGAGAAACAAATGGGGAAATCCGGGTGTTCACTTAAGTTTCTTTTCTTATTAAATGAGGGAAATATGGGATTACTGTAAAGACTATAGGCAGTGCATGTAAAATGAGAACATGCTAGGTATTTGGTAAATGATAGCCATTGTACATCCCTTTTCTCCAAGTAAGTAAATAATTTCTGCTTACCTCCTTTTCTGCTTTTCCCCAAAAAATCCCAGAGGAGAAAACCAGAAATAAGTAATATTCCTCATTTTAGATATATTGGCAACAACTAAATGTATTATACTAAATCTAATGGAAATAAAACTTATTGATTATTGAGCTAAACACATTTCTGAAATAAAATAATAAGATATGAAGTAACATCATCAGTTTAGGCTTATTACATAATAAGCTCTAGAATATACCTCAGGGAAAAAATGTAATAATATAAGGCACTTGAGGGTAGTGGTTACAAGCTGAGGCCCTGGAGTCAAACAGGTTTGGGATTGAGTCAGTTTCTTCATTTACTAGTTGTGTGATTTTGACTGATCATCTTAACTTTATGAAGCCTCAGTTTCTTTGTCTGTAAAATGGAGAAAATAACACTTTCTGTTTCATAAGGACATTTTGAGCATGAGATGCGATAATGAATTTAAAGTGCCTGATTTAAAGGCACAAAACCAGCAAACACTCTGCAAATGTTAGCCCTTAATTAGAAGAGCAGCTGATTTTAGGTAGAATCACATTCATAAAATGTGATATTTAGAAAAAATGTAAATGAGTATATAACATCCATCATTTGGATTCATATTTAAGCAGGTTTTCTATACTCAAGTAGTACATTAAATAAATCAACAGCTAAAATATTCCATTACCATGATAATAGGAGCAGCATATTATGTAGCACTGTTCGGCCTATTATCTTTTATCCCTTAAGTACTTTTTATAAATTTAGGTAATGTCCATTCAAAAGTACCCCTTGAGTACTTTTCATTAAATTTAGGATATTACCTAAAATATACATTCAAAACTTAGCATTGATGTTTTCCTAAAGTTTGGTACTTGCACCCATAGATGACTTGAATTTACAGACCCTTTTGCTTATCAACAGGCTTATAGTTTCTTTCCATACTTGTACCATATTCCTGGCAACTTGGACATTTTCTTTTCTGTTGTCCTAGACAGATACAGAATAGTTACTTTTATCTTTGTTTTTTTAATCTCTCAATTGAGGTAACTGTCATTCCCCACAGGCATAATAGAAACTGAGAAACAATGAATACAAAGCAGTAAATGAGGCAAATCTAAATATGGAGACTAAATTTATGGATACTTCTGCATCTAGATATTGAGAACGTCAAGTCTTGAGATGTTTGAATATTGTCTGTATTTTAAACATACCTTTCAGTAACACTTAGGGTAGCATGATGTGAAAGAAAGAGCAAAAGTTTATGAATTTGCAAGATGAGCTTGCTTCAGATTCTAACTCTTCCATTTAACAGCTGAGATTTATTGGACCAATTACATAAGATTCGATTTCCTCATCTGTGAAATGGAGAAAATACTTTTCAGGTTGTCGTGAGGATTAGAGATACTAAACGTAAAGCATCTAGAATGGTGTTTGATGCATAGTTACCATCAAGGAGCCAACTAAAGGCTAATGAGGAGATAAGCTCTGCCCACAAAAATTGCAGAATATGATGGGTCTTCGTGAGAAATACAAAGACTTGGGAACCCAAGAGATAGGCTTCTGCTCAGGGAGGTGTGGGTAGTTTCGTGGCCGGGAGTGTTTGAGCTAGTGCCTAGAAAGTTGGGTGCTAGGATACTGACAGTCCGTGTTAGAAGGCCAATTCCAAATGGAACAAAAGCTGTGAATAAGGGCATGAGGTTCCTTCTATTTGTATCTGGAATCTAGCCTTCTCTGTCAGTGCCTCAAGTCTGACTCTTGTTCACTTTTCTCTAGACTGCTTCAACTCTAAGACGCATCTGCGCCATCACTAAAGTACACTGCTGGTGCTGTTGGCTCCAGACCAGCATACCCATTTTCTATTTTTTTCTCTAGTTTATATGTATGCTTTACATTGAAAATGGTTGTCTATGAAAGAATTGATTAAATTTATCTGAGAGGTAACAAGTGAGCATAAGAATACCTTCTTTTTTTTTTTTTAACATGGGCGGGCACCGGGAATCGAACCCGGGTCCTTGGGCATGGCAGGCGAGCATTCTTGCCTGCTGAGCCACTGTGGCCCGCCCACCTTCTTCTCATGTTTTCTCTTTAACCAAACCAGAAAATTGTGGTTAGGAAATTATCCTGACTCAGATTTTACTTCAAATCCTTTTAAAATGTTTTCCTATCTGAGGCTTGTCCATAAATAGTTTGCCCAATCAACACCACACTCAAAACACTATTCCCAGTCTCAGAGAGAGCCCATTTCTTATTCCCTCACTGTGCTAAGTGAAAGAGTGGATTTTAAGTGCCTTCTTTAGAAAATGGCTAAGATTGCCATGATGCCACTTGATGCTATCTTGAGAAAGAAAACAAAACAGCTGCTGCAAGGACTGTCAACAGTGAAGCAGAGATCAACTAAACAGTTGGGTAGAGGACTGGGAACTTAAAATGGCTCACCGCTTTTCATGAAAATCACAAGCAAGAGGTAGTGTTAACTTCGAAGCACAACAGAGGAGTAATATGAAATAATAGCAGATTTTCATATTAGGGCGATTGCTGCCTTTTATTCTGATATAGTCCATTAAGCGCTGAGTATATAGGGGAATCCGTGTTGCCTGTGTGCCTTTGTGGTCTGTTGGGGGTGGGTTATGATGGAGATGCTCATTTTTTCCCTTTTGGTGATATACTTTGTTTATTGTGACTCACAGTGTGGATGAGGTCTCCCTGTTGGTTTGTTCAGAAAATATGTATGAATCACCAGTAGCAAATTGCAACTAATATATATCCTTTTTCCATTGATAGAGTATTCATACATTTATTTCTTTTGATTATCACAGCATCCTATGAATTTAATAATCCTTTCTTCTCCAACCATTTGATAAAAGAGGAAAATGAGTCTCAGAGAACTTACTTATCATGGCAATATCAATTATGCTACTTGCTTTCTCCCCAGATTTGCCAAAATAGGGATTCAGAGTTGACTTCATCAGCAGAAAGGGCTCTTACTGTTCCAGTCCTAGGTCTCAATGCTTGTGGGGTTTAGTAGATAATCAACAAACCCTACTTGTCTATGCCAGGACCCGTCCAGTGATAATTATAGGCACTCTAAGGAAAGAATTTTAGTGTAATATGAGGTAATTTTGGGGAGATTTTTGTCATTTTTCAAAGTTGCTTTTAAAAATGTCAATTTATTTCTTAAATATTATTCAAACGCAACTTTTGATAGCTTCCCAGATCTCAAAACTTCCTAACCTTCTGAGCCTCGTCTTTTCTGGTTTTTATGCAACAAACATCTTATTCCAAGTGATTTGCTTATTGTCCTTGAACACACTGTTCCCTTTCCTTTTGTTGACTGTGCTCAGACTGTTCTTTCTGCTGTGCATGTTTTTGTCTGTCATTTATATCCGGTACCTTCAGTGTAGCAGTGAAGATTTGGTTCAGGTGTTATCCCTATGAAAATAGGAAGCTGAGGAACAGATCAGCAAAGTGCCTTGTTAAAACACTTATTCCTTGATAAAATAAGTCCCAAGGCTTTAAAAGCCATCTGCATATTAGCAACTCCAACATTTATATCTCTCGCACAGACCTTTAGGCTTGCATTAGTACTAGCTCGACAGCAGTACCAGGTGGGTGCCCTGCAGGTATCCAGACTTGCTCATAACCAGCCTCTTAATTACATCCCACTAACTTGCATCCACCATCTTCTCCATCTTGGTAAACAGTGACCCTGTTTATTTTCATGTCAAAAACATTGTAGTCCTCTTTTTTCCCCACAACCTGCATCCAACCCATTTCAGTTATCATAGCGTCTATCTTTGAAATTTGTCCAGAATGTGACGCCTTCTCTCCATTTCCACTGCTGCTACTTTGGTCCTGGCCGTTGTCATTTCTTTCCTGGATTATTGCGGTAGCAATAATCTGATTTGATCTAGCTTTCACATTGCCCCTTAAAATTACCACAATGGGGTAAGAGTAATTCTTTAAAACCTTAAGCCAGATCACATCATTGTTCTCCCACTCTTCCTTCTCATTTCACTCGGAATGAAGCCATGGCATGTCCTGTCTGCCTCTTCCACCATTCTTAAAACCCTCTGGTCAGAGGCCTTCCTGACCATCCTATATAAAATGGACTTTCCCTCTAGTGTCCCCCTAAGCCTGCACTTTGTGTTTTCCTACCATGACCTCACATATATGTGCACAAATTCTCTAATATGCATTTTAGAATTCATTCTAAAACGAAGCACAAATTCTGCTTCATTTTTCTACCTATCACCACGCATTCATATTAATTTGCTTATTTTTATATTGTCAGTCTCCCACCATGGAAGTTCTAGGAACTTTCTTTTGTTACTGATGAGTTTATTGTGGCCAGAACAATGCTCAATAAATATCTGTTAAATTGGTTAAATACATAACTGCTGGGAAAAAAAACTACAAAATTATACAAACTACCCTACGAATTTTCTGAAAGATACAGAGTTATAGTTCAGTCACTATGATGTATATCCATTGTTGTTGATTGAATGTGCATATATTTCTGAAGAATTAATGCTAAAAATTTAGGATGATAGTAGAAGAACACATGATAATCTAATTTTTCTTTCTCCTTACAGGATTTACAGCTTTTGGAAGATGGTGATCTAACTGTGATAGGAGATCGAGGAACCACGCTGAGTGGAGGACAGAAAGCACGGGTCAATCTTGCCAGGTGAATCGCACTTGGGGTGCTATTCTGCACGTGCTTTGTAGGAAATTCTGTCGGTAGTTGGCACCCAGAACCCACTCTTGAGTGCTGTGTGAAGTGCTTTGTCTTGGATTATTCTACTTGCTTTTTTGGATTGAACATCTGAGTTGTTAAGCCTTGTCGTCATTCATAGGTGACAAGTCAGGAAGCATGAAGCACTCTTCTGTCTGATATCTTTTTCCATTTTTCAGAGCAGTGTATCAAGATGCAGACATCTACCTCCTGGACGATCCCCTCAGTGCAGTGGATGCAGAGGTTGGCAGGCACTTGTTTGAACTGTGAGTTTGCTCTTGTTTTATGTTATTTCTGCTTTCCAAGAATCCTTGGACGTCGACTCAGGAAAAGCCTTTGTACTACAGAAATTCAGCTTGTTCTGCTCTGGTGCCCCTCTCCCCCGCTCTCCAAAAGACCATATTAGAGAATTTGTGCACATATATGTGAGGTCATGGTAGGAAAGTGCTTTTAACATGTTGAAGTGGGCAGAGTATATGTTGTTGGGAGTTACAAAATAGATGGCAAATTTTGCAGGGTTTTTTCTTCCTGCTACTTGCAGTTAATAACCAACAAACTTCTGGTAGATCCAGATCCCAGGAAAAAGAAAGGTAATTTGATGGTTTTGAATTCAAGGGAGGTAGTCTTACCTGGTACTTAACTGCCACCTCTTTTCCTTTGTTATTTGTTTATAGACCTTGGAGGTAATATTTTTAGCAACAAAATAAGGCTTTCAAGGAAAAGTCCTTGTTGATGTCTGCTCTTTATTCTGTATGTTTGGAAATACTTAGTAAAGTCTAGACTTTAAGAATGATTTGTTCCATTTCAGGCTATGGCTTCAGTAGTTAAACACTGATTCAGACTTGCTTATTAGAATTAACCCTCCAGACCCACAAATGCAGCGTTGGTTTGCATTCACAGCTAGGTGTCTAGAGTCTGCCTTAATTCCTGATTTTCACTTTGTGTTTCTATAATTTGTTTTCCTTAGCAGAACAACCCTAGAATCTTTTCTGTGTGTAGTGTAACCTAACATATGCTGGCTGGTGCTTCCTGCTCGCTTTTTTGAAAGCATCACAAATGTGCTCTTGCTAAAACAGCGTTTTAGATGCATTGTTTGTTATCGTCCAGTTTTTCAGTTTATTAAGGCTAGTGAGCCCTTTCAACTGCATTTATGGAGATCTTACTATGACTATGTATGAGGAGATAGATGCTGTTACAAATATTAGTGTGTAAGACTTCTTGTTTTATAAAAGCACAGAGGGGTGAGGGACCCACACTGGGGAAAGTAAGGGAGAAAAGTTTGGATGTCGTTCCTCCCCTTAAGGAATATATTTCTTCACTGAATTTGTTGAGACAAGTGCGAAGTGAAGTTCAACATAACCATGGTGGAAGCAGGTTGCAATATAAGATCCTAAATGGTAAATAGAGGTAGACATGGCCAACTGTAGGTGGGAAGCTTGCTGTGTGCACTGAGCTCAGCAGGAAGTGTCCCTTGATCCTGCAGGCTGGGAAGGATTTGTAGAGGCTGAGAAGAGGATTGAGTTTCTGGTAAGGGCAATAGTAGAAACAAAGGTATGGAGATAGAAACAAACAAGGTACCTGCAAAGACCAGTAATTAGTCAAGTCTTCCTCAAGGTAAGGAGGTTGGTATTTTTACAGTAGAAAGAAAGAAATTCGGAAGTTGTTTTCCATAAGGTCTTAAACAGCAAAGCACAGAGGGTGAAGCCAAATCACCAGGGTGAGGGCCTCACAGCTCTGGGTTCTGAATGCTAGGGGCTAAGACTGAGTCTCTAATTATCCACCAAGCCCAGGGTCGCTAGGTGGATTCCTTCATGTTCTTGACCAGAATGTGTCTGTAAAATGTGCATAAGGGCATCGAGTCTTCCTGAACAGAGAGAACAGGGCCAGGTGACACTTGGCATTGCCTCCAACTCTCTGATCTGATCTGCCTTTCTCTCTTCCTTTGATCAGTGACTCGATGAGTTTCCCTATAAGCAGAGAAGTACCTCTGTGACTTGTGTGTGTTCCGCTGATTGGGCACAAGTGCTGGGACAGATTCCCTGCCTTCCTCGGTGGCGTCATAAGTAGCCTGGTCTCCCCGTTCCCACTCCTCACCACTCCACTCTAAACTTGTCAGTATCTGCAGCTCTGTTTGTGTGAGTCAGCACAAATACCCCATCACTCAGAGAACACTCAGAGAAGGGTGGGCCATTGATAGTGTCGCTGAGGAGAGAGAAAGACGGGTTAATTGCTGAGTATAAGTATACCTCTCACAGAACACTCTCCCAGGTTTTTCTTTGAGCACAGGAAGTATTTATAAAGTCCCCTCGCACCCTTCGGGTTTAATGACTTTGGATATACACTTGATAGAAGCAAGCTTGTTAAAATTGTTGTTTGCTAATCAGAACCACATTCTTTGGGAAAACTTAGGACAAGGAGCACGAATGCAATTTAGGAAATCACTCAGCAGCAACTGGAGAATGCTTTCAACGAGTTAGAAAATTGGATTGAACAATATGCTATGAAAGATGGTGGCTGTGTTGAAGCTTAGAAATGTGAAGTGTTTTGTATTAAAGGTGAATGAATTATACTGCTATTTGCCATTAGTGGTTTACTTCAAACATGAATATATATCCAAAGTTATTAAGGCTTGCGAGTTTTACAGCCGTATGTTTTAAGCATTAGGCAGATCCTGTCATGTAAAGAAGGTTAGAGTTCCTTAGATTAACTGGTACCCA
This sequence comes from Myrmecophaga tridactyla, assembly GCA_004026745.1. Lineage (NCBI taxonomy): Eukaryota > Metazoa > Chordata > Mammalia > Pilosa > Myrmecophagidae > Myrmecophaga > Myrmecophaga tridactyla. Next base: position 26,477 of record PVIY010017298.1, read on the forward strand.
TCTGATCTGCTTTCTAACTATGGACCTTGTCATATTTTAGGAAATCCTGTATCACCAGACCCCTGTGTCCTAATCAGGTCTTTAACCCTTTTGCCTGCCTAGTTCACCCTCCCCGTTACCATCCTTCACAGATCCCCCTTCCCCTCCAGGACACAGTCAAGAGTCCTCAGAATGGCAAACAGCTTCTTTGTGATCTGCCCCCATTCATCTTTCCAGCACTTCCCCGCACAAACCTGGTCTTTCAAACATGCTGACTTATGCCAGCTGCCCTGAATGTGACGTGCTTTCTCTCACCTGCCTGCCTCTACAGATACTGTTCCTTCTAAGAGCAAGGGAACAGTGTGCTAGGGCAAAGAAGAAAGTGGCAGATGCAGACCCCGCCTTCCCGCCTTTACCCCGGACTCCTCCAGGGGAATTGTGCCCTTTCTGTCTTCCCACAGCCCTCAATGTGTTGTACCTGCCACATCAACCCCCCCACCCCAGCCCCGCACATAAACTGTGAACTTCATAAAGGCATCTTTGCACAGCGTGTTTCTGTCTCAGAACCTTTGCACTATTGTGCCTTCTTCCTGGAGTGATCCCCTAGTAATTCTCGTGGCTCAAATGTCACCCTCTGGGAGAGGCCTTTCCTGAGTACTCCATCTAAAATGTCAACCCTCACCTTGCTTCTTCATGGCACATATCACTTCCTGATATTGTAGTTTCTATATTTATTTAATGCTTTTCCCTCTAAATGACACATGGACTGTTGTCTTTTCATTAGCCTGTGTATCACTCCGAACAGTGCTTGGCTGTTTGTAGCACTTTGGAGCTGCTCAATAAATACTTGTGAACTGAATGAAAGAAGGTAGTGACTCTGTCTTTGTTATTTGTATCATCTCCACCAAAGTATGTCAGCTCTTAACACATTTTATGTAGGTAAAGAATTAAATGAGTGGTTATGAATCAATCATTTGTTATGGCATGACTTGGAAATTTTTACAATTAAAAATGTAGAAAATAGATTTTTTTCCTGGAGATTTTTATAAAGAGGTTATTATTTAGGAAAATATTAAAGCTGTCAACTGACAGTATCAATGTATTTCTTTATATTCCCTCTTGAAAGCTGGAAGATGTTAGGAAGAAGATGTTTGGAAACTTTTGAGGTCTTGGACATAGCAGTTCATCAGATGTAATTAACTTCTGCTTTCAGATATTGATAGAAAGGGATTTAATGATAGGTAATTTTGAATTAAGGAGAAATAATTTCATTAAAAGCTTTAAAATTAAACCCAAAGAGGAATTTGCTTGGTCAAGAAACCTAGGCATGAAATAAGCCAAACTAAGACATACCAAAAGGGAAGAATTAATCCTTTGAACTTACAGAATAATGTGCCAACACTGCATCCGTGGTTCTTGCTTCTGATCATAGGGCCAGTCTCAGAAGCATCCCCTGAGGACTTTTCAGTCTGGAATCCAGGCGAATGTCCATTGTTTCTTAGGGGAAGAGTGGAGGTCAGAACTCTCATCTACTGAGTGTTAGTTCTGGGCCAGGCGCTTTCACTGATTAGTGCTTTCATTCCTTATAAGGCATCTATGGGTAGATATTAGCCTTATTTTCAGCTGAAGAAACTGAGATCCTAAGAGGTTAAGTAACTTGCCCCACATTGTAAGGCTACTGAGTGATAGAACACAGATTTGAACTCCCTTCTGTCTGACCACAGCGTGCTGCTCCTGAGGGTTATGCCACACAGGACTTGGGAACCCAGAGTAGATGCCAGGGGTCCTGCTGTGGTCGCTAGGGTCCCACACTGGCTGCTGGCTCTCCTGGCGAGGTTGCAGGCTGTTGTGCACTGGGGGCTGAGTGCAGTTCCTAGGAGGGCTTTGAGGGCTTCCTGTAAAAACTCTGAGGCTGCAGAATAAAGAGAACTGGCGGGTCCTTTGAGTCATTGGATGATTTCCACTGTGATTTACCATTTGGATTTGTTTTCTTTTTTTGTTTGTTTGCTGTATGGCAAGGGTCACATTTCATTCTTTATCCATGTGCGTATCCTCTTATTGCAGTACCAGTTGCTGAATTCTTTTGTTTGTTCGGATTTTCGTCTGTTTTGTTGTTTGTTTGGGAAGTGCATGGTCTGGGAATCGAACCCGGGTCTCCTGCATGGCAGGCGAGAATTCTACCACTGAATTACCCTTGTACTCCCTGGATTTAGGTTTTTTGTTTGTTTTTCATTTCATATTTGGATGATATTTCATCCTAATGAAAGAAAACTTACTTTTGGGTGGGGTGGGGAGTATTGTGGAGACTGATTTAGGCCTCACTTATATTAGTTTTATATCTAATATTATTTGAGAAGAAGGCTTTAGAATGTACAGTATGGCAAAGTTTACCAAGAATCTAAGAGAGCATTCCCCCCCCCCTTTTGGGGTTAATATGTACTTTATGAATAATTACCTAGAAACTGACACATTTTTACACATGACATCAGGTTCCCCTACCCCAGGAATAAAATAAAATAGTATTTTTGTTAAGTAAGGTTGTGGAATCTTAGTATCATTCAGTTATTTTTGGTATGAAATGTGCAAATAATTACTCGTTTTAGAAAAAAAAATTGGTCACCCATACTCTCTGCTTGACTGCTTTTTAGAATTTCTTAAGTAGAGCAAGACTCAGGTTTGCTGCTAGTGAATTTCAGGACCTAATATGCGTCACTGATTTATATTTGTATTATTTTATATTTATAATTGTATTTAATATGTAATTATATTTGTATTAAACTGTAGATCTTTTTTTGGGGGGAGGGGAGTGCATGGTCCAGGAATCGAACCTGTGTCTCCCACATGAAAGGTGGGCATTCTAACCACTAAACTACCCATGCACCCTAAACTATAGATCTTTGACTATTGTGTTGTCTTTGTCCCTTTATGGTTTCAAAAATACATGCTATTCAATTTGGGGTACCCTCTTTAATGTCATTTTGCTTACTGTATGTTTTACATTTATAGGTGTATTTGTCAAACCTTGCATGAGAAGATCACAATTTTAGTGACTCATCAATTGCAGTACCTTAAAGCTGCAAGTCAAATTCTGATATTGAAAGACGTAAGTAATCTCTTCCAGTCCACAGAATTCTCTCAGCAGGTCACTGTCCTTGGGGCTTCTCAAGAAACTCCCTCTTCTTTCACAATCTTTTATCTCATTCATCTTCTCCTTGGACCTGGTATTCTTCCCTTTGAGGATAAGTTCAAAGACTTGTAGAAATGTCATCATTATTTTCTTAACCATATAACCATAGAGTAATAAAATTGCTATGTCAAAGTTACTAAATTGTAATCGTTCTAGGGAAATTCTTATACTTGACAGTCTTACTTTATTTGGAAATTTTTGTTTCCTTCTTCCATGATTTAAGTCGGTGCATATTGTTTGGTAATTACAGTTATCAGGACTTATTTAGATTCATTGGGTTGTCATATATAGTTTACCCAAAGAGTACCTTTCATTAATAACAGAAACCTGGTTGGACAGCTGAGCACCCCCCTGGTCAGAGACACCCACTAGCCTGATAGAGCCAGTTGCTTAGTCTCAGTCTACAGGTGAACTTTGAGTGCCTGAAACCTGTGAGAAGGTGTGCTAGGTGCTTAGTACAGCACTAAATAAGACAATGTCCTTGCTGTCGTAGGGCTTATGTTCTTAATAGGGATAGAACAATGAAAGACATAGGAGAGTGGGGGTGAAACCTCTCAGGGACCCAAGTAACTGGTAGGTGCTGGCCATGCAGTCACTTGGAAGAGGAGCCTGTGAGTCAGTGAGGGCAGAGAAGGAGACTGAGCTGGCATGTTGGAGGGACTGCACGGACAGCATGGCTGAGGCAGAGTGAGCCTGCCATGGTGGTGGTAGGACATGGGCTTAGAGTGGGTGGGCAGCGGACCTGCAAGTGTGATGGAAACCATTGGAGGGTCCAGAGCAGGGAAGTGATGTGGGCTGATTTGTGTTTTTAAAAGATCTTTCCTGGTGGTTCAGTGGAGGGACAATAGCAGAAGCAAGGACATCAGTTAGTGTCTAAGTCATTCAGTACATAGAAGTAGGAGTTTGGGCTTAGTTTACCAGGCTGCTGTGACAAGAACTGCACAGTGGGGTTGCTTATGTAAAGAAAATTCATTGGCTCGCAGTTTTGAAGCTAGAAGTCACATATTGAAGTGTCAGCAAGACAATACTTCCTCCCTTAAGCCTGTAATTTTCTGATGCTACTTGCTGGCAGTACTTGGGGCTTCTTGGCTTTATGTCTGCCTCAAGTCACCTGGTGATGCCTTCTCCTTTCTCTTCAAGCCCTGTTGACTTGCGGTTTTTGGTTCCTCTCTGTTGTTTTCTCTCACTCTGGCTTCTGGTGGGATTCAGACCTGCTGTCATTCGTTTGGGCCACACCTTAAAACTTAAAGTAGCATCTCCAAGAGATCTTGTTTACAGTGGGTTCACACAAACAGAAATGTGGATTACAATTAAGACCATGTCTAAATTAGAGTATGTAATTCAGTCTACTGCACCTAGCAAGGTTTGGGGAATGGGAGTAGAGTGAAGGGTAGAATTCTTCAGCTGTAGCAGATGTTTGATATGTCCCTCCTTGGGTTTTTTGGGGTCTGTGCCCAGCACCCCAGTCTTCAACCCTTGTCTGTCAAGTATGCCCTTGGTAAAATCCCTCATTGCAGGTGTAAAACCCCTTTAACACCCTTCAAACATTATTCTCTTGATAAAACAATAGAAATAACAAATGAATATTAACTACAGTTCGTAAGATCCATGATCATGTGTCCTATTCTCAGAGAAATCACTTTCATATTAGTGTAACAAATGGGACATACAATGCTGGCAAAGTTCTTGCAGAAGTCTTTGTTTTTTAAGTGCCTTTTGCTGTTTAGTGTGGCTACTAAAGAAGAGTAAGGAATCTATCCATTGAATCCACATCATCTGAGTTCCTGCCCCAAAAAGGAAATTATGAAAAGGCCAGAAGCCTTAGAAGCCTTAGAAGCAGTTCCATGTGTCTACTCTTTCCCAACCCTCCAAGAACAGGGAGCCCATTCCTCAAACTTTTAAAAACATTAATCTCACAAGGAGAGGGCTGAACTAGTGTGTGATAAATACTTGAAAATCAATAATAATATGGGTATAGGATAAATGGGTGATAGAATACCCTGTTTAACTTTTAGTTTCTCGATGTCTTGCAGTTCCCCTCATTGCTTATTTTGACATCACCCTGCCCACTGGTGGGAACTTTGATTGATTAGTAAGTCCCATCCTTACTGTCTGTCTGATCTCTAACAGCAAAGAGGGCTAGTTGCCCCCTCCCTCCCCTCTCTGAATGGGCAGAGATTGGCTTTGAGTAAAATTACTATCTCTATACTAGTAGTAGCTTCCTTGTGTGTCCTACAGATACTAAGTGGTCATTTCACTAGAAAAGATCTATGAATTTTGCCTTGTAAGTGCAAACAAGGCACATTACCTCATGAAGAATTTCCTAATGCTGCAGCTATCAAACTGTTCCATAGAGCCCAAAGACACCATTAGATTTTACTCAGGGTTCCACCCAGGGTTAGGAGAAAAGGGTGGTAGACAGGGCCCTGGGCCACCTTCCCCCAACCTGCCTTGATTGGAGCTTCTCTCTGATTTGTTTTGTGTCCTGGGATTTTGCCTAATGTTTGTCTGCCCTTGTTTGGGTAAATCAACTGAGTCTTGTTTCACGGGTTGGAAAAATAGTGGAAATATTTCCACATTATTTTATAGAACTCTTTACATATGGGAAACTGCAATGAAATGTCATGTTTTTGAAATGTTGAATTTTCAGTTACAGAGTTCCTGAGTTAATGGGGCAGGGCAGTTTCAGAGAAAGTATGTGGAAATGCATCATATGGATTCCATGTCCCAGGCTTCCCACCCATCCTGGCCCAGTGAGGACATATGATGCAGGGTCAGCAGAGGGTTGTGGAGAGACTCTTACCAAGTAGATGTGTTCCTGCCCATGTCCTTAATCAGTCTTATGTTTCCTTTCTGGGGTCCCCCCATTCAGGTTATTCCATTGAATAAGCTTTAATTCTGTTTCAGTCACCTATTCCAAGAGGTTTATATCAGTGTCCACATGATCTAAGAAGTGTATACTAATACTCCCACCAACATCTATATTTTTGCTTCATGGACTGCCCATGGTATTTGTGACAATGATCTCCATTTTTAACCCATGATTACAAATTTCTTTTCTATCCCTCAGCACCTAACAGAAGGTTTAGCAGAGAACAGAATGCTCAGTTATTGTGTGTTGAGTTTAATTGAACCAGATTTACAAAGCAGAATCCCAAACCTAAAGATAATTTTCTTCAGAAAAATCACAACTTAAGACCAGTTGACTCTTCTCGATTAGTATTAATATTCAATTAGATTATTATCTTCAGACACAGATGCATGACTCTCATTCTTTCTTTTCATTTTAGGGTGAAATGGTGCAAAAAGGGACGTACACTGAATTTCTGAAATCGGGGGTAGATTTTGGTTCCCTCTTGAAAAAGGAGAATGAGGAAGCCGAACAGTCTCCACTTCCAGGAACTCCCACACTCAGGAATCGTACCTTCTCAGAGTCTTCTGTTTGGTCTCAGCAGTCTTCTAGACCCTCATTGAAGGAGGGCACTCCAGAGGACCAAGCTGTGAGTTCTTCTTGTCCTAGAGCATGCTTTGGTTTTGTTGGGTCTTAGTGACCTGAATCCTCTGTCTGCTCTGTCTGTGAAATCTGTGCTTGACCCAAAGTAGATTCTCTGGCTCCAAGGCCTTTTTCAGTGAAATTGATAGAATTAAAACACAATGAAGAGGACTAGGATTATCTGGGTTATCCTTTGGGTGTGGGGTTGAGAACTTCATGGAGACTGGTACTGAATGTGCCCACTGGAAGGTCCAAACGTTTATAGGACTCACACTTATGTTAGAACTCTTGAATTTGTGTGGGTAAAGCCAGCTTACTCTGGAGATTCCAGGCTTCCCTGTTGCTTCTGCAGGTTTAATGTGCAGACTCATCTAGACAGAGTCCTGTGGTGGCTCACGTTAAATCAGCTACTTCTTCTGTATGTCACTACACACACACACACACACACACACACACACACACGGATTCCTCACTATCCAAACCCAGGAATCCTGGTTGATTCTGATAAGTTTCCAGATCACTCCCTCACATTCCAAATTCAGGAATCACTGTGAAACTCAAGAACCAAATAGATTCGGATGATATACCATCCCTCTCTGTCAAACTCTCATTAAGCAAACTCCCTATGTAAACTCACTGCATTTGGCAAACATTTTGAACCCATACCGTGTTTATATTTCCATCATTGGATGATACAGATAATCTAGAATGACTCATTAGCTCCAGATCAATTTGTATATTATTTTGGAACAAATTTCTGCATTTATACGTGGATTGAGTATGTTTGGCATGTGTTGGAAATCATGATGTTGTACTTCTACCAAAGTCAAGCCACAGTGAATAAACTTGTATGAATGATATTTATTTCTTCTAGACTCCTAGACATGGAGTGGCTGGGTCCAAGGGTAAATGCATGTGGGATTTGTCTGGGTATTGCCATATTCTTCCCCAAAGGAGATGTACTTGTTAGGACTCCTGCCAACAGGAGATGTGCCTGTTTTCCCATAGCTTTGCCAGCAGAGTGCATTTTTAAACGTTTGAAATGTTTTTGCACACTATTTTTAAAGTTTGTCTCTTCTTGCTGTTTTTCCTTCACAGCTCGAGAATATACAGGTTACACTATCTGAGGAGAGCCGGTCCAAAGGAAAAGTTGGTTTTAAGGCCTATAAGAATTACTTTTCAGCTGGTGCTAACTGGTTTATCATCATTTTCCTTATTCTACTAAACATTGCAGCTGTGGTAAATAATAAAATTTCTTTTGTTTGTACCCTTGGATTGATAGTTACAGTACCTGTATTTATGTTATTATTAACTATATTTTGCTGTTGGCTTGGATTTGCTCTGAAAAGTGCTGTGGGGAACAAAATAAATGATTGCTCTTGTTGCATATACATTACAAAAAGTATTTAGAAAAAAATCAAAAGGATATTTTGTAAAGATTCTAAGATGCAATGTACATTTACTTGACTTGCTGTTAGCGGGGTTGCTGGGCATGTCACAGACCTTTAGTGGAAAAGCCTTCTCACTTCTGTTGGAGTGTTGACGATGTGTTTTAGTGTTTGAGGGGTTTGAATTGGGAAGCAATGCCAATGTTTGATTTTTTGTTTCTCCTCTCTAGGTTGTGTATGTTCTTCAGGATTGGTGGCTTTCATACTGGTGAGCTATTTCTGGTTTTGTCAGGTACCATAAAATCAATGTGAAGCCTCACTTTTCTGCAGAACCGGGGGAGAGATGGAGTTTGTTCAACCTTCGCATCTAATCCTTGCTTAGTTTAATCTGAAGAAAAATTAAAGTTCTTGCTGGTGGAGTGTGACCCATAATAGGCTCTACCCACGTCTGATCTCAGCTGCATGTTCACAGACAGTTTTGAGAACTGAAAGTCACAATTCAAATTGAATTTTTGTAGGGTGGAGGGTCACAGGACTATGTGAGCTGGGGATCATTTTCCCACATCAAACGTTTCTGCCACGTTGAAGTTAATTTTTTTTTTAAATTTATCTAAACTCCATCTATAGCTTAATATGTTTTCTCCCCTGTTCCACAGGGCAAATAAACAGAGTGCACTGAATGTCACCGTAAATGGAAACGGAAATGTAACTGAGGAGCTAGATCTTAACTGGTACTTAGGAATTTATTCAGGTAAAGTTGAATCATTTGGTTTATTATACAAGAGTCTGAGATGCTTACAATGAGCCTGTGTGAGTAACTAGGCTTCCCGGAGTAATTCAGTAATGTCTTAACAGATTAAGAGTCTGAGTCGCATTTACTTGGTGAATTAATTAGAATAATTATTTTTAAATCTCCTAGAAAAAAGAGGTTGAATGAAGACTCTTAATTTGCTCTGTACTGGATTTTGAAAGTTAAACCGGGATTGAGCATTCAGAGAGCCAGCCACTGGAAATACGGGGCTATTGTCTATTCTAATAGGGTTGCTTTAGCTGAATCTTCTATCATTATATGGATGGGCAAGGGGATTAGAAACGGATCTCCACCCAGTGGTTTGGATTGTTCCAATTCTGTCTGAATAAACCCCAGCTTTTATTCAACTTGGATGCAATCCTCTGGAAGCAAAGCACCCAAAATAAAAGCATTATATTCCCTCACAGGTATGAAAGCTCCCATCCCCATACTGTTCATCTCTTGGGCTTCACTAATTGCTTAAGAGGGAAGCTAAGCAGGGAAAAATCCTGCGTCTGGGAGTTAGGATTCCTCCTTTTGCTTACCTCAAGCTCACAATATCGCTTTTCCAACTGTGTGATTAATTTAGCATTTGGTTCGCCGGACTAATACTAATGCAGCACTCTGTTTTATAGGAGCGCTGGAAAGGAATATAGCATTACATACTTTTCAAAGAAAATCCTCATCTAAAATTTTTAAATATTTCCACAGTAAAACACTCACACAAGCTTTTCTCAAAGATAGAGGGAGCTATCTTTGTAAAAACCCACTCATTTATACTTGGTATTTATTTCAATGATCAGTTGCTAAGAAATCTAAATCCATTAGCTATATACCTTCTGCATTGGTGGACTATGTTAGACCTAAAAGAAGAAAGATGATTCTATTTATATTCATGTAGAATGCCAGGCTGAGGAAAATGCCTCTTGATGGAGTTTAGGAATTTGAGCTGTTTTCACAGTTTAAATAACAATGATTTGTCATCTGAAGGGAAAAAAATTACTTGATAGAATTTTTTTACAGGAGTTATCCCTGCTCCATTTAGCATTGTGAGTTCAAGAGATACTATAAAAGTTTGTATGTGTATAGTTAGGTCTCATCTATGTCTTATTAACAAAATGTACAATTTAAATTATTACATTCATTGAAAAATATTCTATATTCCTTTATAAACACTTAGTGAGAAATGAGTTACTTATTTAGCTTAATTGTCCTCAGTTAAAATATAATTTGTTATATTTGCTATTATATTTTCTTGCAATTCAACTATTTAAGAGGTTTTTCTGCTTGCAATTTGATATGGTATTTTCAAATCCTTTAAAGCTACTTGGGCATTTTCTACAAGGAAAAGGTAAACCATTTCTCCTGTTCCCTGTTAATATCACATGCTGCCATCAAAACATACCACATTTTAAAATAATAGGAAATGTCATAAATAGTAAGATTTGGAACATGGAGAAGGAAGATCAACTATTTTTAATAATTGTCTTTCTGACATCTGACTTTTTAATATAATTTGTAATTGAATTAGAAAAGCTTAGAATAAAGTTGTAGTTTATACCTGATTTTTTTTCCCTTCAGCTTCCATTTGCTGAGAGCGAAATAAATTTTTAAATTTTTCTTTGTAAATGTATCTCGTGACTACATTATACTTTTGTAATATACATTGTACTGTATGGTGTATACAGCTGCTTTATGGCATATGAAGTGAAGTAATATCTTTATCAGCTGCGTGACCTGCTTTAGCACTGTTTAAGAAAATGCCGAGATTTGTACTGAGTGCTGTTTCTCTTATTTCAGGCTTGACTGTAGCTACCGTCTTTTTTGGAATAGCGAGATCTCTATTGGTATTCTACGTCCTTGTTAATTCATCTCAAAATCTGCACAACAAAATGTTTGAGGCAATTTTGAAGGCTCCAGTATTGTTCTTTGATAGAAATCCAATAGGTAAGTCAGAAAACAAATTTATCAGTAAATAAATCTTGTTAACACATTTAGTGTTTGATTACATGTTAATAGTTGAAAATGGAGGACATACTTGGGAGGGAATCACTATAGCATGTTGATTCATTTTCTACAAAAAGCTTCACGGATACTTTTCTCCTATCGGAAACAATGTAAATTTGGGGCATACAATCTTTTATTCCAATTTGTGTGTGTATAAGTCAATAATTGTTTCCTTTGCAGAATGATTTAGAAATCCATTTATATGACATAGGAGACACTCTGTACTAAATTTGAACATGTTTAAATGTAGTTGAGTAGTTGTTGAAACACTGGCTGAGTCAACCTGGCTCTAGGCCTCGGCATCCTTTAGGAAAGCCCTTCTGCTTTGTAGGAAAGCTCTCTTAACAGGTCCCCGATTGGGAGATACCAAACAGGCTGTGTGCATATTGTTTCTTTCACTGGGAGGCCTTCCATATCGGGAACCAAAAAGCTCTTGAACATGCTTTGACTATGCAGTTAGCCTAAAATGCTCATGACAAATCAATTAAAACCCAGTATTGGTAAATTGTAAATACCCCCTTCAATAAGAGCCTGCTGGTTTTTCAGGAGTAGGTTCTGTGATCTGAGTATACCAGGTGGTTGCCAAGTGGTGGATGCTTTGTCCTGAAGCCTGTCTTGCTTCTAAAGGCAGCCTTCCTGATGAGGCTTCTATGACGTGTTAGTCATCCAGATATTTACCCCCCCTGGTAAGTTGGGCTTGTAGAGGCCCAAGACCAGAAATCTTTGGCAGGACATGTAGAAGAATGGATGTGGACTGGAGGGAGCATGCGAGCGGCCTTGCTCTTGTCTCACTGTGTAACCGCCTAACCACGTAGATACTATCGGGTAGGGAACATCTCACAGCAGGATGTTGTGGTTAAAAGTGTGGACTCGGGGTGGGTGGGGGGGGGTGCGAGGGTAGTAGAGTGGTAGAATTCTCACCTGCCATGTGGGAGACCCAGATTCGATTCCTGGCCCATGCACTTCCCCCAAAAAAAGCAAACAAGAAAAATAACAAAAAAGAATTCAGCAAATGGTGCTGCAATAACAGGATACTCAAATGGAAAATGAAGGAAATGTGACCCTTCCATACAGCATATAAAAAAAAAGATGTGGACTCTGGCCACAGCTGCCCAGGTTTAATGTGATGCTAGTTATTAATATTAATAACTGAGGCTAGTTACTAATATTAATAAGGTGCTAGTTTCTTAATTTCTCTGTGCCTTAGTTTTCTTACCTTTAAAATGGGGATAATATGCATATGTACCTTATTAAGATACTGTGAGAACTAAGTCAGTTGCTACAGTGTCAGGGCTTGGAAGAGTGCTTTAGCAATGACAATGGCATACCTTTTTGAACATCAATTTCTTTGCCTGTGAAATGGATCTAATTCTTACCCTTCCTGTTTCATGTGATTGTTGTGAGAATTAAATAAGACTGTTCTGGGAAGTATCTTGTATAGATTTATTCAGTGGATATTATTTAGTCCAGGCACTATGCAAAAAGCACAAGGAACTGTAAACTGCGAAGTCCCACACAAGAGTATGATTGTAGTTAGAAAGTGATTGGAGAATTTATGTATCGTTCCAGCTATAAAGTCGCTCCACTTTGTCAGATAATTTGAAAACTACAGTCATAAAGTTTGGAGCATTAAGTAGGACTGGATTTCTGTTATCAGGAGCCTCAAAATGCTTGTGACTGCAGTTAACCAAACTCTTTGTGTTTAAGACCTGTAGGCTTCTCCACATGCTGCCTTTATTATTATTATTCAGGGATTTGGGACCAAGTCTAAATCTTCGAGGACTCTAATCTCAAGGGAGCACCCTAGCATTTATCTTACCTCCCGCTTTTATGTCTGTTCGTAGGATTTTATCCCTTCGATAAATTAGGAGCCCAAATAAATAACCTTAGATTGGCCCCAGCGTGCTTAGGGGCCATGAATTATTTACTCCCTTAGTGGTAGATTTTTAATTTCCATTTGGATAAAGTCTTTGTAGTTTTTACAGCGTTGAAGAATAAATCAAAGCTATGACTTAGGTGTCATAGTTTACATCACTGATTATATGTACTTTAATGATTCTGTAATACTAAAAAAAAAATTCCCTCTAGGGTGGAGGGATAGACATGCTCAATTTTCAAGTACTGTTAAGTATATTGAACCTTTCAGATAATGCCATGCACCCCTGGATTGCAGTATGTTCTGGAGCAACACAGCTATAGGCAAGCGTATCTTTTTTCAATATTTACTCATTCAGAGGAAGCTCTTGGGAAAGATGGTAGGGCTCTGTAACAGTCTCCTGTGAGTTCAGGGTCCTGACCACTCCCAGAGACTAGAAAACTGAGGAAACAGGAAAGACCTTTGCCCATGTGTGATTTCCAGTAAGCTCTACACGGGGATTGTGACAGGTATGATGCTCCAGCTGTGGCTCCACCTGTTCCCCCCCACTGCAGAGCCCTACCTGGGGGAACCCCAAGCCTTGCTTGGACTTAAGGGCATCTTGCCAGAGTTCCCATTCTTCCTACCTCCAGTTCCCACCTGTACCAGAATATTCTCAGTGACTGTGAACTGGATGTGGTAGAAGGACCTACATCTAAGATGTTAGGCAGAGAATAACTGACAGTCTGACCATCAGGCTGACAATCTAACTCCAATTTCTGGTTAGAGTGTCTTTTACATTCATGAGTGAGTGCTTCTGCCCCAGAAGTGTTGTCTCCTCTCATGCTTCCTTACGCATCCTCGTGCATTTTTGTAAATCAGTGAGAGACTCTGTACTTTCTTCAGTGCAAAATCTTCAGTGGAGGATTCTGAAATACCAGTGCCCCATTGTGGCCCCAGACTCACTTGCATGGATTCTAGGTAACCTGGAAAGTAACATATTTCTTCCCAATAGTAAACTTTCTTTGACTTCATTTTAACCACTCCAGATGTTTAATTTCTAAGGAGGTCACGTTTCTCCATGTTACATGACTTTAAGCTACTCTTCATTTCAAATTCATGTAGGGTTGCATGAAGTTTTTCTTAGTTTATTGGTTTATATAAGATACCTTATTATCTGCTGTTCTTTCATAACCTGTTCAGTCATAAGTTATTTCGGTAAAATTTGAGCCAAACCGGTATGTGGCCTTGGGATGGCAAAAGCCAGTTTTCTTTTCTTTTCTTTTCCCCCTCTCTCTCTCTCTCTTTTTTAATCCTCTGTCTTACTACTCATCTCTGTGTTTTATTCTTTCCTCCTCGGATGTATTTTGATAATGGTATGTGGATGTCTGTTAGATAGCTTCACATTTTCACCTGGCATTTCAAGCACATTGATTGTACCTTGAGTTGAATAGTGTATTTGCGGATATGTTCTGTGTCCCTGAGGTGTTTGCTTCATCTGCTTCTTTCTAGCCAAAATGTGTCTTCTATCTTAGCCCCATTTCAGTTCCATCAGATCACCGTAAACGTGTAATACGATCCTAGGTTAACAGTAAGTCATTCAGAAAATAAGAAATGATTTCTATTTTTAAAATAATTCATATTTTCCTTCCATGTCAGAATCTGTTTATTTTTTACATCTGGCACAAGAGGGCAGCATGATCTACTTAATTTCAGGGATAAAACGTATGAGTACCTTATTACAAAACCTAGTTGTTTTTATTTTAAAGCCTTCTTGGAAATTCAGTTTTTATAGCTTGTGTCTTTGAATTTTTTAAAAGCATTTTCATGGTTTATTGTATTTGAAACAAGCTCTTTTTTTAAAGAAATAGTCACAGTGTTGTCTTAGAAAATCTAGCATTTCAAGCATGACTATTTGGATTTCCTAATTGGCACCGTCTTGACTGGTAACTGGAATAAGCAGACGCTGATATCTTGACTGGATATATTTTAATTCCTAAAGAGTAGATTAGAATCTGTTTCTGTTTTTTTTTTTTTCCTAAATACGAATTTAAGGAGAAAGATGAACACACATTTTCTTCAGTTTTCTTCCATGCCATCAGTGGCAGCAGAGATATTTTACTCTCATCAGGTCTGTACAATTTAATCCTTTGTTTTGGAGACAAGATGAGTGGATAGTTATCCTGTTTTTTCATGCCTAATTATGGTGAATAATAATTGGCTTAGCCAATTGCCCATAATGGACTCCAGATAAATGTTTATTTCCTTTCAATTTGTTAATGTGGCTTCAAGAAACTGAGGTACTTGGATCAGTGGATGCTATGTTTGTTTATTCTCTCAAGGAAGTGCAAATTTAATCTTGGGTGATAGCCAGTGTGCTCATCTCACGTGAGTTTTTCTGTTGTGGGTGTGCATACATGTGTATGTGTATGCTTATTTATTTATATATCCCCTACTATAAGAATAGAACTGCAAATTTATACCATTAATTTACCTTTACAGATCAAGTTAAATTAGGGCTAAAATCTTAGAAAAGGTAAAAAAAAAAAAAAAAAAACTGTGCTAACTTCTGTTCCTTTTATTCTTGTGTTAGAAGGTACTTGTGGCCATTGGGTGTAGAGGCTGAGTACTGAGCACAGCCTTTTAAGAGAGACTGTATCCTACCTATTCAAAAGTCTAGAGTAGCCCTAATAATGAAAATTTCTGAATTGACTGGCAAATAAGGCTCTGTAGATAATTTTGCAAATATAAATCTCCTGAATTAGGATATGCATCTCATGGGAGTTGGGGATTAGGGGGTTGAACTATGTCTTAGAATCCACTACAAGTTGCTGAATAACTTGTGGAGAAGTGGAAAATGAAATGAAAGCAATGTGGAGAGTTTTTTGTACTATCTGAATTACTATCTTGCTATACTGTTTATGAAATCAATTGTCAACATAATGCTGCCTTGCCAGGAAAAGAAAAAGTCATCGATAGAGAAGGAACATAATTGCAGAGATGTCTGTCTATGTGTTTATTCAGTTCCAGTGACCACTGGAGTTGGTGCTAAATGCATATTTTTAACAAGTATAATATTTCAGCACTGTCAAAATTACCGCAATGATAATAGGCCTGTTAAATTATAGCTCTATCACTTAGGAGGCAAGATGGCTCTGCTTAGCACACACTAATCTATGCCTGTTCACACAGGTGATTCTGCTGAACAGGTAGCATGTTTAAACAAGAAATACTGGTCTTAAAACCTCTGATTTATGGTAAGTGTTGTTTTGACACAGCATCATTCAGACGATTTACAAGGCAAGGCTTCATGTTAAAATATTTCACCAGTGTCATCATTCGTCACTGACATTAATATTCAGTAGTGATGCTGGAAAATTGGTAATATGCCCATTCATGCCAAATCACTCGCTGTGTTTCCTTTCAAGTGAGATCTGTTGTGGATATGGTTAAAAGAAACTATGATTTTTCTTCCTTGAGAGCAGATGAGCTGTAAGAAATTGAGAATAAGAATAACAACTCTCTTGACAGCTTTCATGCACTCATGTTGCCGAGGTTGCTTTTAATACTGGCTCAAGCCTGAAAAGCTCCCCCAGCCCCTTCCTTGTTCAGCGCACATTGTAAAGAACATATTTATATGTACATTAGTTAGTTTAAGAGGCTTTTTATGTTCAAAGGAAGAAGTTAGTCATCATCAGAAAAGCTTTGTTGTAAAACAAAAACACACATTTCCCCTTTCATTTTTCCTTGTTAATAATAACAAATGCAAGTAACTATAAAGGGAATAACACAAAAGATTGCATCAATCGTAATGATTCACAGCAGCCACATAAATATTATTTTTCCAGGTTTGAATGAAACAGCTAATAGCTGAAGTAGGTGTGGCAATTAAATCCTGTCGGGTTGCCACATATTAAAAATAATGTTTTTTCACATAACAATGGTTATATGTACTTAAACTCTTATCGGGGTGATATTAAGTCATATTTTATGGGAGTGGTTCATTTACTGCTAATAGTATAATAAAAACCTTTGTTATGAGTTTAAACAGTTACATATATTTGATTACTATTGTTATTTTGTCCATAATCTCTATGAAGGTGATTATTATGGCACTTTTCTGCAGCTGGCAAATATTGGACCATTTTAGTGTACAGTTTTAATCTATGAGAATGTTCTCATTGCTCTTTAGTCATGTTTTTTATCTCCACAATAGTCATCCATGGAAATTCTGACAACTGAGTAATAGAGAAAGCTACTTTATTTATGGTTGTCCAATAAAGTGTTCAAAAAGATAAGATTTGGGGGCAAGTGCCTTGTTCAGAGTTTCAGCAGTATAATATCTAAAGAAATCATAATTATAACATTTTATTTGTGGTTTTAAAAAATTTTCTAATAGTATATATATTAAGTGATATGTTCTCCATATATATTCATATATGGATGGGTCCATCCATATATGTAAGTTCTCCACTTCAGTTCACATTGTGGCTATGATATTAATGTTCTCAAACTCCTAGGTTATTAGTGGTTTGATATCAGTGTTCTTAGCTTTTAGCTAACTTAGAACTTTGGTATTTAGGACTTCTCCAGTGCATCTGGAGAATTATATGCTCAATAATTTGGCATGGCATTCTCAGATTGGGTGATTTATAATAACTCAAATGCTGTCATTGAAAAAGTTTTCTCCCCCTACTGTTACTTCAACATTGTAGCTCTTTGGGACTATCACAAAATACATCAATATTTATTTATGATATAGTTCATTGCTTTTGCACAGTGATTTCAAGAGAAAACAGAAGAGCATTTCTGGGCCAATATCAACATGAACATTTATTGATAAGTATATTATTGAGAGTCTAACATGTATAAGGTGTAGTCTCCTGATACTAAGTGGGAATTGATGGGGTCTTGCTAGATGGAAATTCCTTAAAAATGTTTCTGAGTGGTGACTAAGGCCAAGTACTTCCTCTTAGATATTTGATTTTGAATCAAAATCTTGTATGACACCATGGCAGAAAATTTTGATTTTCATTTTATGACTGGAATCTTCATGTCCTATTATCATTTCTTCACAACCTCTTATTTTTAAGCACTATTATTTACTTCACCGTGAAGAAAATTGAAGAAATCTGGATATTTGCAACATTGAGTCTGTAGAATTCTATTTCACATGAAGTTTTTGTTTATTTTTATCAAATCTTTACAGCAATTATGAAAGTTATATTTAAATTATAATTTAATAAGTTAGGGGCTTATTGCCTGACTCTTCCATTAGACTTGTACTCCCGCCTCGTGGCACTAACTTCTGTCTTATTGCTAAATCCCTGCACCCCGGATTGGTCACATCATGGCTGATTAGTTAACATTTGTTGGCTGGATAGAGCAGGGATAGTTTTAGGAGTGTGTTTGCATCCTGCTGGGCAATACCCGTACAGAATGGTGAAATTCAATAGTTTACAATAAAATTAGAGCCCTTCACTACTTTATAGTCGCTATTTATATTAATTGAATTTTCCCTTATTAGTTTTTTAAAAGTACAATTTGTACTCGATTATTCTTGGTGGATTTTATTTCTGATGCATGATAGCAGGAAGAGAAAGCCATACATTGCTTTGGAAACTACGACTCATAAGACTAAAATATTTTGGTTCCAAGTTCTCTGCTATTACCAATCAAGGAAAGGAGACTGAAAAACTTAATAAATTTCCCTGACGTGTAGTTGTACATTGAAGTCTACTTTTGATACTTTTGGGGGTTAAATATTTGGAACCTTACTGTTTTGTCTTATGAACTGGATGCCTATAAGAAATAAAGTGGAGGAAGTAATCCATTTTAATACATTAATAGACGTTTTTAAACTGTCATTGGACTGGGAATTGAGGTGTAGGTTCGTGCCCCTGTCTTGTTAGGGACATAGCATTGTGATCACTAAACCACTCAATTTGTCTTGGCCTCAGGTTTCTAACAGGTAAAAAGAGGGGGCTTTTTCAATACGTCACATATTTATTTGTCATGTAGTAGGTGTCAGGTGTGGTTCCAAGCATTAGGAAAACCATTCTCGTCCTCCAGGCATTTACAAACTTAAATAATTACAAAGAACGGATTATTTTTAAAGAACTGTCCAGAGTCAGTATTCTTTGGTTCTGTGTATAAATGATGCAGATTAAAAATTTAATGCAGCTGCAGACTGGAGAACCAGACACACTCACATACATAGCACACACACATTTTTGAACATATCCCCGTAGCATATTCCTACTTCATAATCAGTTAAATAACTGATTATGTATGTTGGCCGTGATTTAATAAAATTTCCAAAAACTGTTCTACTGGAACTTCAAGACAAATTACTTTCAAAATGAAATCACTCCAGTAGGAGTGTGAGAGGAGTTTAGGAAACACAAGTAAGTGATTCTTTACATAAGATCCTAATCTCTAAATTTATGGCATACTTAACCTGGTTTCTAACCAGACTATACTCAGTATAAAATATAAGCCTATACTTATTTTTTGTTCATGTAAAAACTTTCTTATATTTGTACAATTAACCATCATCATTGTCCACTCTAGGTTTCAATAAATTATTACCAATTTTTATCCTCTAGGTTTCGTTCTGGTAGCATACACAACCCTAATCCTCCTCTTTCCACCACAGTCACACTCAGCTTTGTTCATTATACTTAATGATATTTTACTACCACCACACAATATTGTTCTATCCATTTCCAATCAACCTCATTAAACATTCTGTACTCCTTAAGCATCAATTGCCTAATCTCTACCCTTTCTGTCTCTTGATAACCTATGCTCTTGAATTTGACTCTTAAAGTTAGTTAGTTCATATTAGTGAGACCATACAGTATTTATTCTTTTGTTTCTGGCCTATTTCACTCAACATAACGTCCTCGAGGTTCATCCACATTGTTGCATGCATCATGGCTTTATTATATTCTATCATATGTATATACCATGGTTTGTATATCCACTTGTCAGTTCCTGAATATTGGACTGTTCCTCAGATGCTTTCTTTATTACTATTATTGTTGCTGCTGTTATGCAATTTTATTGAGATATATTCACATACCATATAGTCATCCAAAGGATACAGTCAAATGACTCAGTGTCATCATATGGTTGTGCATTTATCACCACAGTTTTAGAAATGTTCATTACTAAAATAAATATTAAAATAAAAAACACCAGAACACTCAGATGCTTTCTTGACCCACCAGGGAACGTCTGGGTGCTGGAGCCCACCTCCTGAAAGAGTGTCAGGGAAAGGGAAGGAAATCAGCACTTCTGGTGCTGCTCTATTGTAAAGACTCATGCATGCCTCTCCTTGGACTTTGTAGAAGTCTGTTACAAATGGCAGAGACCAAAGACTCGCTTCCCTTGAGGTAGATAGAATATAAGCTGTGATATTTTCTCCATAAGTAATGGTGTCATGAAATTATTCTTGGGGAAATTTCCCCCTTGCTTAAGTAGGAACTTTTTAGTATCTAGGAAAAAAAGACTACAAGCTTCAAAGTACATTTTAAGTGGCAGTTTATTAAAATACTGTGTTTATATGGAAAGCTATCATAAAATCAAGTTTTCTGTTCTGGAAATATTTTCCTTTCATTTCTTTTTTTGCATTTGCATTTTAATAGACTCTATCACATGGGCAAATGTTTCAACCTCTTGAACACCTGGAAAGTCTATTTTAGACTTGTTATGGTGTTTAGAAATTTTAACCAGACATTATTCCACATATGATCTTGCTCATCATAATAGAAAAATCTTGCCTGCAGGTCTCCTGTTGATAGAAAGCAGTGCTGTAGAGCAGCATATTGTTAATACATCAGTAGAAACCAGTATATCTGCCTTGGTTGATTTTCAGCCTAATTCTCTGATTTGGGGAAGTTTAAGTCAATAATTAGTTAGTGGCTACTCTCCAAATTTCAAGTGGAAGTTTATAGAAATGTCCTTTTGATTCAGTTACTTATCTTGTTCTTCATTTTCTGTTTGATTGAAACATAGAATCACGAAAGTGTAGAGATTTTGAGGGTGTGGTTAGAAAATTAATGCACCTAGTTTTTTTTTGTACAAAGACATTTGAACACATACTATAGTGTAAATAGATTTGTCTGTATATATTTTCTCACATATATAATTTCATATATCTATATCAGCAGTTAGTGCTTTGAGATGTAGTCAGGATCATGAATTAATTTTTTTCATTACCTTTAAGTATTTAAAAATAGAGTACAAAGGAAAAGGTAGCTTTCTTATAAGTAGCCGTTGTTGTTGTAATTTTTTTCTTTTTTCTCCTGTTGGTGTCAGAATGGCCTGGCTTTGTGAAATTTATTTCCTTTGAGGGGGCTATAAATTTATTATTCTTGTCTTTTTGGAGGATAAAATGGTAGTAGCATCCTAAAATTATATCCCATGCTAACATAAATCTTCTCTATAGTCTCTCTTTAACTTAGCATAAAAATGAAAAGGGAGTCAAATATGGTTTAATGAGTTCCACCAAGAAACTATATTATAGACAGAAGTACTTCTTATTGGTGCCAACTTTTAAATGCTAGACTTAACGTAGTCCTATAAATGAAAGTAAAATAAACATATATTTCAAGATGATGAGTAATCACTGTTACTAGAAAATTGTTTTCCCTGGACCTCAAGATTAAATAAATAGTTGTTGACATAAATAGCTAGAGTAATAAAAGGGAACACCTGTGGAAGCCAGACAATTGGCAGTTTATCATACCATCAGATAAGATGCTGTTTATTAAGGAATTGTCATGTCTTTAGACCAGGTGAATAGGCTTAACTCATACATTTAGGGGATTTAAAAAAAATGAGTACAATAAGCTTTAATTCCTCTTGATACCAATTTTTCTAACCCCTTATGTCTCATTTCCCAAAAGAGAAACTATAGGGGATGAATGCTTAATTGACTTGGGCTTCAGGTATGTTCTCTTTAAGTTCTTGCTGTGTCACAAAGTATTGAATTTCCTAAAGGAGATTAAGGATTTGAAATTTTGTCTAACAAAATGAGTACCTACTAATTTTGGGGTAAACACTGGATATTTTTTAAATGTAGCTCATATTTTCTCTTTCCTAATTCTCATGTCCGCTTTTGACTTGATGTTGGGTAAGAGAGAAAACTCTGGCTATTGTTATAAAAGCATTGGTGGGGGTATTTTATGTTTGTGATTTTCCATTAATTAGAATGAAGCACCAGAGAAAGGTTTAAATTATTGTTATTGTATTACAGAGTTGCGAAATTTAAATTTCGACTGAAAAATTCACTAGCAAATAATGTGACCTTTTGGCTTTACCCACCAGCAAATTGATTGGTTTCCCTTTATTTCCCATAAGTGGTTTTGAGCCACTGTGTAATTTGGGACCCCTGGTATCCCGTCATGTAAAAAAGCTTAGACTTTGGAGGCAGCCTGCCTGCACGTGAATCCCAGCTCTACCACTGGCTGTGTGATTTGCCAAGGTACTTCCCTTCTTTCTCCCTAACTTTATCTACGTAATGGGAAAAAGCCTTTGGTTTCCTTGGGAGGATTACGAGAAGTAACATATGTATAGTGTTTTTAAAAAGTACGTGGTGCATAGCTGACATTTATTGATATTTGCGTATTTAAGTAACACGCTGAAATTTTAGTGTTTTTTGTTTGTTTGCTTGCTTGCCTGCTTGTTTTTCACAAATTTCAAATGAATATGGTAGTTTCTGGTGAAATAGTGGGGAAGAATCCACATATTTTCCTAACACAAGGGAAAATAGATAAATGATAAAAACTAACAAACCATGAAACAAAGCCAACAGCATGGTCTTTTGTTTGTTTGCTTGTTTTGTTTTTGTTTTCAGTGGGGCTTAGCCTCATTCTGGAGTTCATTCTAAATTTAATTTGGTTTTACAATGAGAGCTCAATTTTGCATCTAAGTAACAAACATCTGGTTTACTCTTTGTTTGAAAATGATATGGCTGAAGTTTATTGTAGAAGTCTATTTTGTAATTAAGGAAAGACATTTTGAAATTTTATAAAGTAACTTGTATTTAAATGGAGCATTGGAATTATTCCAGGAAAGTGGATATACTTTTTGGAGTAGTAACAACTTAATATTTTTTTAAAATACAATAACTGGTCAAAATGTCAAACTTCTGTGTATTCACCTCTTTCAAAAAGCATGAAAAGCGACAAATTTCACAAATGAAAGTTAAAGTTGACCTAAGGCAGTTTTAGATTGTTGAGGCTTCACATTTTATTCATAGGATGTTTTTAGAGACGGTTTGTGGTTTGTTCACTCCAGTTAATTTCAGGCACTCTTTTTTTTTTAAACTTTTTTATTAATTAAAAAACTTAACAAAAGAACATTAATATATCATTCCATTCTACATATACAATCAGTAGTTCTTAATATTATCACATAGTTGCATATTCATCATTTCTTAGAACATTTGCATCGATTTAGAGAAAGAAATAAAAAGACATCAGAAAAAGAAATAAAACGATAATAGAGAAAAAAAGATTATACATACCATACCCCTTACCCCTTGCTTTCATTTATCACTAGC
>PVIY010017299.1:0-27216 GCA_004026745.1 Myrmecophaga tridactyla
AGAGAGATTTTGGAGACAGCCATTGAAACAAGAAGCTGGGAGAGAAGGACTAGCAGACGTCGCCATGTGCAACAGAGAAGCACCAGACACCATCAGCTTTTTCTCAGTGAAGGTATCCTCTTGATGCCTTAATTTAGACATTTTTATGGCCTTACAAGTGTAAATTTGTAGCCTAATAAAACCCCATTGTAAAAGCCAACCCATTTCTGGTATATCGCATTCTGGCAGCTTTAACAACCCAACACAACAGGTGTCACAGTATGAGCGAGGTAAAGTGGTATAATAAAGGAAGGTTCGAGGTTGAGCAGGGAAGGGCTTAGAGCAGCTGGGAATCCTCATAAGATCTAATTCCTGGTGCTCTTGTCTTTGCAATATGTGTCAGACTATTTGCTAGAAACTCTCACATGTGTGAGGCCACAGCTCATGTATAGTAGGAGAATGGGCATAAAGTGTTCCTATAAGGTGACTGTGTAGTTGCTTCCTGCTTCCTGCTATGCGGGCATTCATCTTGGTGGCTCACTGTTGACTTTTTATTTTATTTTACTTTTTAGCCAAGTAGACTTTACTGAAGCTATAATACAGTGGTTCTCAACCAGTGGCGATTTTTCTCCCCAGGGGACATTTGGAGACACTTTGTCCTGTCACAACACTGGGTGAAACTACAACGGGCATCCATTGGGGATGCTGGTAAACTCCCCACGGTGCACACGGCAGCCTCACAACAAAGAATTATCCAGCCCAAAATGTCAATAGTGCCAAGGGTAACAAACTCTGATCTAGAGGTTAAATATATTCTACAGCAAATATTAGAAAGTTTAATTCTATCTGTTTTCATATGTACCATTACTGGGGATTTTCTCTCTCTCCTTTCTCTAGCAGTGTCTGCCCTAAATGAGTGTTCTCCATCATGCAGGAAATTCTGCTTTGCCCTAGCTCCTACTCCCAAACTGGCTCACATAAAGCCAACTCAGAGCTCAGCCAAACAAATGGCCTCCAGTTAGCAGGACTCATGCTTCAGAAAAGGAAGTATAATAATCATCTATTATCACTTAATCATGCCCTTGAGGTCCCATCCTCCCAGCCCAAGCAACTTATCAAAATATTTCTTTCCAATAAATAAGGTCCCTTCCCAATAGGAAGTCTTACGAATAAGATTTCCTTTAACATCTTGTTTAAACTGATTATTTTAAATGTAGAAGTCATCTTTGACTCACAAAATCTAGCACATCACTGCGGACCTCTGTCCTAATTTTACTATTTGAAAATGTAGGAATCTTAATAAATAAGTAAGAGTTGAAACAGCAGCACATGCAAATACACATCAGATTAAGCTAACAAATGTGCCATTTTCTCCTGTTCCCCAAAACAATGAAGGGTTTTGTGAAGCTGGCCTAGTTTTTCTCACTGCCCTTTGTCACTTTTTGACTAAGTGGAGGTTGTGTAAAAGGGGATGTGGGGAGGAAAGAGGATCCTTGTGTGTGTGCATGTATGTGTGTGCACTGTGCGTGTGTGTGTTGTGTGCGTGCGTGTGTTAGCAGTCTGGGGTGCAGGTGGCTGAATGCTCCTCATAATGAAAGGAAGTGAGACCTGTTACCTCCATAGCAGACAAGATTAAAAAATTGGGAAATTCCCTAGTATCTAGATAACTCATATTGCATAAATAAGCGATTCACAAATTAGTATTCAAGTGAAGAGTCCAGAAATTCAGCCTGATTTAGGTTCAGAGAAGAGCTACATTGCCCTTCCAAATGCTCTATCATGGATGATTCTGCCATCCCTCCTTGTCCTGTTAGGGTTCTTACTGAATGAATGAGTGATTTTAAAGAAAATATAAGATTATTTCCTCCTTACTCATGAGAATGGAAACCAACATAATTCCCTGAGTCTGTATCAAACAATACTTGGATGGGGCATATCTGTCCCTATGTTAAATGATAAGCTAAAATGCCTTATCTACTCGTGCCAGAGAATAAATTCTCATTCTTGGGAGATAAGTCTATGAGATAAGACTACAAGAACTTCCCAATTAAGACTACCAGCTTGGTCACAAGACTGGCTTCCAGACCCTTTCCTCATTGTGCCCACCAATCCAAAGCCATTGTGTTGTAAACTTTGCCTAACGCCAACCAGTAACCGAGTTTTCAAGACAGTCCTTAAAAATCACCAAGGACATGCGCTACCATCCTCTCCTACGTCCTCCTGCTGAGACTCTACTGAAATTCTTTAAAGGTATAGTCTCTTTTTCTGAGACAGGTCTAATCAATTCACCTTTGCATGATCAACAGGTTTTTCTTGTAGTCCCTTGAGGAACCAATAGTCAACATATGCTTCATAAGAAAAAAATGTGGTAAAACATGAAATAATCTGACTCCTTCTCCAGAAAAACAAAGCTGCCAGGAGAGAGGGAGAGAGAATACAAACTGGCTCAAATGACTGGGGGGCTTGGCAAGTCTGAATACTATGTGGTAGGCCATGAGGTGGGAACTTGATGGTGATGTTAAATTTCCCAGGAGAAGACACAAGTGGGAAACTCTGGTGAAAATAATGATGACTTCCCCAGGAGATTCTGGTTGACTGAAGTAGATATAGAAACTCTTCTTTCTGGCTGCTGAAATCCTCAGTTCTCCTTTAAGGTCTCTAACTGATTGGATAACCAGACTCCTTTCATTGCTGAAGGCAATCAGTCTCCTTGCTGATTGTAGATTTAACCAGCTGTAGATGCCATCGACTGATCAACTATTTAAATCCATGAAATAACCTCACAGTAACAATCAGGGCAGTGCTTGCTTCACCAACAGCTAGACACCATAACCTAGCCAAATTGACACGTAAAATTAACCATCACAGTGTTCCCTAAGTTGAAACAAGTGGTTCTTTAAAAGCTTAAAAGGCTTTCTCTCTCCTCCCACCTTCCCTCTTCATCCACTATCCCTATATGCCTGCAATGCAGTGTTTAGGGAAAGAAGAACAAAGCATCCTGAACACAAATGCTTTCAAAGACCAGCTGGCAAGGTAACATAAATAAGCGAAAGCAGCCAAGTGTTCTACATTAGTAAATGGTAAGGACTGGGGTAAACTGGATAATGCATGCCCTTTCTAACAGGCACACCTACATCTCATCTGCTAAAAATGGTTGTCATGAAGAAATGCTTGCCCAGTATTGGCAGATCCTCTCTCTCATTTTTTGTTATTTTTTTAAAGAGAATAGAAATCAGGAGTTATACAAGAAACTTTCCATCTAAAAACTTGTGATGCTTAGAACTAGTCAGTGGGCAGGTTTGGATGGAGGCCACCTGCCTACTATTCCTGCTCTTCTCCCTGCCCACCTGACCCCCAGCTTGCAGCTGGTATTATTGCCCATGCTGCATGATTTTCTGAGCCAGGAGTGTGTATGTTCCTGGACTGGAGGTATAGTCCAGCTACACAGCAAGATGATGGCTAACTCCATGTATATAGATTTATATGTAAATCCTCATGTTTATTTCTGCTTAGGCTTTATTGATCAGGTTGTCAACCTCATACATGTAGGCTTGGTTCTGTTTCCCCTGTGGCCTGCTTGCCACAAGTAAATGAAGGGAAGCGTGTCATACAGCCCACAGTAGTGGCCAGTGGGAAGGAAAACTAAAAAGAGGAAGGTGGGAAGAGGGGTGCATGAAGACAAAGAACAAAGGAAAGGAAAGGAAAGATGGAAAAAGACAAGAAGAGAAGAAAATAGAGGGATCCAGAGTAGAGAGTTAATGCTTACTAAATGTGTGTAGCTGGTAAGTCTGAATAAAGCCCTTTCACATTTGTGGTCTCTGAAGTGTTATAGAGCCCTAGGAAGTAGAAAGTAGTATACTCAATTTGAATATTCAGAAGACAATGCACTCAGAGGTCACCTTTAAGATCTCATACTGTGTAAAGGGTACAGTGTGAATATAAACACAGACAAATGTGATTTCCTAGTATATGTATTTTCCATCATTGCCACAGTGTATAAAAGAGCAGGAGAGAAGAATGTCTGAGGACAAGGAGGGAGAAGATAAGTGGCATGCTTGGGTGGAAGCTGGTTTCAACCATGGTTGGGAGCAGCCAACCATGCTTTAAGATCCTAAATAGTAAAGGAGTCTTCTTTCCTATGTTAAAGTTCTTAGCATTATGAATACTCTACCATCAGCTCATGCCAACAGTTGTGTATGTCTTGGTGCTATTGGCTGGATTATACAGCAAAACACTGTTTCAGAAACTCTTAGGATTAAATCATAGGGAATACACTGCAAAGGTTGAGGATAGTGGCACTGGGTTTCACACAATTCTTAAGGATTCAGCAGCAAAGTAGCATTACAGTCTGAATGCTCTGAAGGCATTCTCTAGGACAGCTGAATATTCAAATCGCTTTTCATCCCTTTTGCCAAGGGGCACACTAGAAATTGTTCATTTAATTGACGTGACTCCATTAGGCATGGGAAGTGATATTTTTAACTACCTAAATGTCAGAAGTCTCAGAATGAAGGATGAAGGGAAAAAAGGGAAGTTAAGGGCCTGCTATGTGCCAGGTATCGTTAGAGATTTTGCAAGCATTTTTCTTGTACATCTATTGTACATTATTATTGATCAATTATATCAATAGAAAAGAAAATGCTAGGTCTTCTAATTTTTTACTCAATCTCACTGTGTTTTAATCCTCTTTCCGAGATGCTACAGTGATCTGATTTTCAGGAAATGGGTTGGACATCTTTTATGCTCCATCTCAATATGGCCTGTGTTTTTGCTTTGTTGTTGCTACTGCATCTACCTGATATGTAGCCGCAGCTGCACCATGTATTTCTTGCTTTCTGTCCAGGCTTCCCTGCCCCCATTGCAAGGAACTCCTACTGGAGCCCACTTAACTCTTCTGGTTCATTAAAAAAGAAAAAAAGTACAAGTACAAGGGAGTTCACACTTTATGGGGCAATCCTTGATCAGCAGAAGACCTTGGTCCTTTCTTTTCTCAGGTAGACAGTGGTGAGGCCTATTCTATAAATGTCCCCAAAAGGGTCCCAGTGGAATTATCTCCAGTAGTCCACAGCAGTAACCAACTCAATGATATATTGTTGGTTGGACTTCCTCTTCTCTATTTCATGCTTCCTAGCGTCCCACGAAATAAATTATCGGCATGCAAACCTTTGTCTCAGACTCTGTAGGGGGAGCACCTGAACTAAGACAGGGCCAAGCATCCTGTATTTTCTTCACAGCTGACAGTTAGTGGGTACCCAAGCCCCAGGAATGCCTTAATGACCCAATTAACTTGACCTTTTTTTTGCAATCTCAGTGAAGCGTTTTACATCCTTACTATATTCATATGAAAAGAAAAAGTAATGTGATTGGCTTTTTGAAATAAATCACTAAAAGAGAACCAGTTCTCAAAATTGGACACACATTGGAATTATTTGGAGGGCTTGTTTAGCACAGATGGCTGGTTACCATGCCCAGAGTTTCCAACTCACTAGATCTAGATGGGGCCTGAGAATCTACATTTACAACATGTTTCCAGGGTACGCTGATGCAGCTGGTCCCGGGACCCCACTTTGAGAACCATTGGTCTAGAGCAGCATTATCTGATAGAACTGTGATGGTGAAAATATTCTATCTCTACCCCATATAACATAGTCACAAGAAACATGGGGCTAATGAACACTTAAAATGGGGCTAGTGAGGTGAGCTGAATTTGTGTGCTCTATTTAATTTTTATTAGTTCAATTTTAAATTTCAATGACCTCATGTGGCTAATGGCTGTGGTGTTAGCACATAACAAGATCCTTGCTACTCTTAAATGTGTCTTTGGATAAGCAGTACCGGCATCACTGGGCAAGCAATTATTGGCATCACTGGGAGTTAGAAAGGCTGAGCTCAGGCTTCACTGAGACCTACTGAAACAGAAACTGCATTTTAACAGGATCTCCAGGAGATTGCATGTACATTAAATCTGAGAAACAGTGGCCTGGTAACTATTAGTTCCCCGGTGTTGGACCAGACTTCCTAGCTGTGAGGTTTTGTTTCATATGTAATCTTAGCCAGGTTATGGTGCCCCATTGTCTGATCAAACTGGCCCATATGTTGCTGTAAAAGTATTTTGTAGATGGGATTAGCATCTTCAATTAGTAGACTTTAAGTAGAGAAGATGAGCCTCATGAGTGTGGTTGGCCTCATCTAATCAAGTGGAGGCCTTAAGAGCAAAAAATTGAGAATTCTGGGAAGAAAAGGGAATTTTGCCTCAAGACTAAACTTTCTGCTCTTTCCCAAGTTTCCAGCCTAAGGAATTTAGACTTCAACATCATTTTACCAGAATTTCCAGTCTCCAGCCTGCCCTCCATAATTCATACCTGCCAGCCCTCGCCATCACGTGACCCATTCCTTATAACAAATCTCATATATACATATACATACACATACATACATACACATACACATGCATACATACATATACACACAAATACACATACAAATATACATATACCCTTTTGGGTCGGTTACTCTGGGAAACACTGACTTTGAGTACTTTTGAGCTACCCAACTTTGAGTAACTCCCTACATTTTCTGCACCCAATAGTATGTGTTATGTAATTACCTACTATACAAGGATGCTGTAAGGTTTAAAAAGAACACCAGTGAACTCTGGAGGAAATGAAAACATGCCATGTAATCAAGTAACAGGTAATCCTGGAAATAAACTGTTTAAGAAACTTTAGAACTCAACAGAATGGAGATGGAAAATCTTTCCAGGGGAAAGTGGATCACTAACAAAATGGTGAAATGGTAGGAAAAAAAGGTCCTTGACACCCAAAGGAGTATGGTACTAGGGAAAGAAAGGCCCCAAAATATACATTTTGAGAGCCTGGATAATGGTGATGCCTGAGCCTGTTACAGAAGAGTAAGTTAGGTGATAGGTGTTGGGTTAGTTATTTCTTTGCATGTTCATAGAGAAAAGAAATTAATAGCATGATCTGGAGGAGATAGAAGTGTCAGTCTGGGGCCAAACATCACACTGTTTCTTAGAAAATTCCTTGAAGAAGTACCCCAACAAAATGAAAATGTGGGATACAGCAACCATGGGGTCCAATCAAGAAAGGTCATGGAGGATGGGAGCTGTGCTGTCTGCAGACCAGTCCTGATCGGCATGGAAGGATGGAGGGAGGGCCGAGGAAATGAGCTCTCCAGGGAAAAGAGTCTCCATAGAGTATCAAATTGGTGAGAAAGTTTATGGGGGGCTGGGGTGGGGAGTTGTCATTGTGATGATGGCAAATAGTGTCAAAATGAAATAAAGGGGGAAAAAAATCAAATAAAGGCAATTAGAAACTCCAGGAAAGATTAAATGATGAGCAAAAAGGAAATACAATCACAATGATAAAATGAGTCTACAATGAGCAATCTTTGCCTAGACATAGCGTAAACAGCACTGACTGATTTCCAACTTTTAGAATCAATGGCCAAATGAAACACTAAGTCATGGTTCTCGGAAATCATGTAAATATTATTGACCTTGATAATACAAAAGGAAAAGAATAGAAGAGAGATATTAGAAGGTGAAAGGTCAGAAGAGAGCTGAAGGAAAAGATAGGGCTGTTAATATCTTTTTTTAATAATTAAGGAGTCAAAAGATCTGGCTATAGTTGATCAGCACGAAATAAAAAGGTTTGCATACTACTGAAGCTACAAATATAGCCCAATGAGCAATTATAAATAGTGATATGATTTTATGTATTGATGGAGTCAGCGTAATAGGAGCTGAGCCCATTTAATAGTGATTAAATTGATGTCACAACAGGAGCAGCTTTAGCGGTAACCACAAGAAAATGATTGCCTTTGAGAGGCAGGATGCAAGCAGTAGGGGAATAGATTAATAAGAGACTATTCCTTTTCAGCAAAAATATTTTAGTTCTACTTGATTTGAAAAAAAAAATCACCTTGAAAAAAATCACTTCAAAATATATGTTGTATGAATGAGGTTAACAAGATTCTTACTTATTATCATCACATCCCATGTGCCTTAAAATTAACTCTAAAATAGAATACATGAGTTTATGAACAACCTACCATTTGTGTGAAAGTTGGGATCTATATACTTGTCATTGTGAAAAAAAGATGTCTCTGGAAGGCAAATTAAAAGAAAAAAAACTAAAAACATCTCCCTATGGGGAGAGTAATTGAGTGGTTGGAAGCTGGAGGAAAAGTTTTTTGTTTTTCGTTTTTTGCTTTTTAAATTTGTATTAGAGAAGTTGTGGGTTTACAGAACAAACATGCATAAAATGCAGGATTCCCATACACCACCCCACCACCAATACTTGTATTAGAAAATTTCTTGCAATTGATACCCCCTTTTTTTTTGTAATTCTACTATTTTTTAACAGTAGTTACATTTGTTACAATTGATGAAAGATTATTAAAATGGTACTAGTAACCATTGTCCACAGTTTACATAGGGATATTTTCCTCTATATTCCCAACCTGTTATTTTTTTTCCAAGCATGTGTTTATTTAGTTACTCATCTAGCCATACACTGGATCAAGGGAGTGCGTCACGAGGTTTTTACAAGCACACGGTCACACAATAAAAGCTATATAGTTACACAATCATCAAAGATCAAGACTACTGGATTACAGTTCAACGATTTCAGGTATTTCCTTCTGGCTACTCTAATACACCAGAAACTAAAAAGACAGCTCTATATAATGAGTCAGTGGTATTGATCATTTGTTAAATCTTAATTTCTGTCCCATGGAAGAAAAGTTTTGACTGCATACACTTTCATATTTTAAAACATTGAATCTTGGAAATACAACAATGATTCAAAATAAAAAATATATATAAATTCAATAAAATTTGTTAACATTTGATTGTCAATATTTTTGCATTATGATCCCATAAAGAACATATGACTAAAACATAGGTTCTGGAAAAGTAAAACAAACTATTAAAAGTGGCCGAAGTTTTTTTTTATTAACTTTTAATTTTGAGATAATTTTAGACTTACAGAAAAGTTGCAAAAAAAAATGTACAGTGTTCCCATACATCCTTTACTTAGCTTCTCCTTATGTTCGCATTGTATATAACTGTAGTATAATACTAAATCAGGAAATTAACACTGAACACTGGTACAATGTAATTAAATAAATGAAAAGGAATTTTCAGCCAAAGTATTAACTTTAATATTCCTGTAAGAGTTTATAGATTTCTTTGTTGACTGCCAAAAAAAAAAAAAAATCCAAGCATGAGAAATAGATCAGAACATTTCTAAACACTCCATTGTCAATGTAGAACTGGAAGAAGTTTAATTGTCTAAAGTAGGGGAAAGAATCTATTAGGACTGCCTGATTTGTACCATTTTTCTTCTTCCCCCATTTTGTTCGGTAGTGACAAGTTCCCTAATACCTCATCTGCGCCTCACCACATGCACATCCATGATTTAAACCTGCAGTTTGTTTCCAACTGACCCAGGCAAAGTAGTGATGCATTTATTTCCTCCACCTTTCCCAAACTCTTCATTCTATGAGTTCCTGGTTTGTGTGCTATTCAGGCATGCAGCTTCCTTGGGGGAGCATGGGGGCTGGTGTATCCTCTCCCTATGAAGATCCATGCTGTTTTCCAGCTCCTATACACTCTTCCAGATCAATCTTGTCTGGCCTTAATTACTGCTTAATAAATAGTTAATAAGATGTTAGTGCTGAATGAATATGCTGCTCAAAGGGGAATTTACCTGGAATATGAGAATTCTGTAGGCAGTATGGTACAGTGGGATGGTATTCCATTGGGATGGAAATGGGGTCAGAAAACCTGAGTGTCTACAGAGCTGTCACCAATAAGCTGGGTGACCTCGGACAAGTCACTCAACTGTGCTGGGGCCCATTTTCCTGTAATGCTAGAGTGAGGCTAGATGTGTACTTCTTAATATTCTTCGTTTTTAGGACAGCTTTGGAAATCTGATGAAATAAGTCCTATAGATTTATACCCTCTAGAAAATGCATGTTTGTGCTTATACATTTGTGTATTTCTTGTCCCTTTCAGTTTACCTTCTAAAGAGGATTTTGTATTTGTTCTACTTTCCTCAGGATCCTTGTTATACAGGTCAAAGAAATGTACACAGAAAGAAGAATTGGAAGTAACAAGAGAGGCTGGATTGATTTATCTAAGAAAGACCAGGATGCCAATGTAGACATTAAGAATAGACATGGGGTGGATAAATTATACTTCATCAAAATGAAAAACTTTTGTGCTTCAAAGGACACCTTCGAGAAAATGCAATGATAACCCACTAAAGGGGAGAAAATATTTGTAAATTATATATCTGATAAAGGTCTAATTTCCAGAATATATAAATAAATCTTATAACCCAACAATATGAAGACAAATAGCCCAATGTAAAAAGGGGCAGAGAACTTGAATAGCCATTTATCCAAAGAAGGTATACAAATGCCAATAAACACATGTAAAGGTGCTCAACTTCCCCAGGCATTAGGGAAATGCGAATCAAAATCATAAGACACCACTTCACACATACTAGGATGACTACAGTAAAAAAGATGAACAGTAACCAGTATAGGTGAGGATGTGGAGAATTTGGAACCTTCATATCTTGCTTGTAGAAATATAAAATGGTGCAGCCATTTGGGAAAGTTTGGTAGTTCCTCAAAAGGTTAAGTATTGAGTTCCCTTATGATCAGCAATTCCATTTCTAGGTGGAGAACTAAAAATATATGCTAATAAAAAGTATACATGAATATCCATAGCAACACTGTTCATAATAGCCAAAAGAAGGAAAAAATCCAAATGGCCATAAGCTGATGAACAGATAAATGTGATATGTTCATACAATATAATAATATTCACTGAAAAAAGAAATGAAGTGGTGATAATGCCATAATGTGAATGGTCCTTGAGAACATTAAGCTAAGTGAAAGAAGCCACACACAAAAGACCATCTATTATATGATTCCATTTACATTGCAACATCCAAAAAAGGCAAATCCTTAGAGAGAGAAACTAGATTAGTATTTTCCAGGCACTGGAGAGAGAAAAGAATGTGGAGGGACTGCTAATGCGTACAAGGTTCCTTTTTAGGGTGATGATAATGTTCAGGGGTTATAGAGTTGTGGTGGTTGCACAACCTCTGACTCATAATCTGTTGGGGGTTGAATCACATCCTCCATAAAGGGCATGTTCAGGTCTCAACTCCTGGTCCTGTGAATGGGAACCCATGTGTAAATAGGACTTTGAAGATGTTTTAGTTAAGGTGTGCCCAAACTGAATGAGGGTGAGCCTTTATCTAATATAGCTGAAATCCTTATAAGCAAAGGAAATTGGACACAGAGAAAACCACTGGGAGAAGCTATGAAGCTGGAAGCCAGCGGAACACAGAAGAAAAAGGAGAGGCCATCATCATGTGATGGAAAAGCCAAGAAGCTTTGAAGAAGATTGTTGAACCTGTGAGCCAATAAATTCCAGTTAAGCCAATCATAGTATGGTATATTTATTAGCAGTTAGGCAATTAAACATACACTTTAAATGGATGAATAGCATGGGGTATGAATTATCTCAATTAATTAAAAAAAATATCAACCTGGGTGTAGAAGGAGAGAGAAGAAAGAAAGGAGACAAGAGAGCCAGTCTAAATTGGAGTTTGAGGAAGGAAGAGGAAAAAATTTCAAGGTACCTGTCTTGTTGTATGGGATGTTGGGGAGATAGGTGGGTAAAGAGAATTTTTAGGAAGTTTGATATGTATCTAGTATATATCCACTTCCCTCCTTTTGTAACTTATTCTAGAAACTTCAGAAAATGCATATTTTTTTCAAAGTGTTTGGAATTGGACTTGTGAGTTTTGGGATACTGAACTGAGTCTGGCTTCAAAGTAACCCACATATTTTGGGGTTACACATTCATTCAATCAACAAATGTTCATTGAGCCACTTCTGAATGCCAATCCCTGTTCTATAAATGCTGGGGTGCAGTGATAAACAAGAGGCACTGCACTCCGGGAGCTTACAGCCCAGTGCTATGTATGTGTGTGTATGTGTAGCTGGGCTCAGATTTGATGAAAAAGTAAATACGTATGATAGTCTCAAGTGGTGATAAGTGCTATGAAGAAAAAGAAGATATACGAAAGTAATAAAGAGCAACAGGATTCTGAGGGCTGCATTTTGAATGTTCATCAAGCCCCTAAAACCTATGAGTTCAGAGATCTCAGGTTCCAAATCCCTGGACGAGATCATATCTATGTATTTCCTTTATCCAAAATAAATTTTGCCATTCATGGAACACATATGAGAGATGTTAAAGTGACAAGCACTCCAAACTAAAAGTAAGAATTAAAATATCAGTACTTCGAAATATGCCAGTTTGGAATTTGCACAAAGAGGGCCTTGGCTGAGATTTAGGGGTTTTTTATTGTTAATAAAGAAAGTTTGCAAAGTAAATGACGTTAAAGTCAAACACTTAGCTAATTCCCTCAATCAACTATTAGGCATTATAGGAGGGTTTGTTGTGCCTACGGCATAGAGACAGACACCTCACAGATCCTAAAACTGGAAAGATCTAGATGTTCTAATAATGACTTCAATCCCTCTATTGTACACAAGAGGAAACTGATATTCAGAGGCTTAAGGGACTTGGCCAGGTTTCCGCAGTTGTCTGGTCATGGGGCTGGGATTACAGTTCAGGTGCCCTAATTCCAGGTTCAGTCAGAAGCTTTCACTTAGAAATGACTGAGATGTTAATGTCAAGTCATCTATTTACTAAAACTAGGACCCAAGTTTCCCTCTGAAGCAATATGTTTCTTCTTAGTTCTGAGAACTTGTTGGTTCTGCCAGTTAACAATAATGAAACAGCTTTTTGTTTATTGATTTGAAAAACAATATATTACTTTGTAATTTTGACTTTTTTGCAATTAACAGTGACAGATTGGTTTTTCCATTCACTCACCACTATGCTAGGAACTGTTAGGGACACAAAGCTCATTCAGTTTCAGCACCTGACCTCAAAAAACTAATAGTCTAGAGGAGGAAATAAGACACATTCACACATAATTATGATGTAAGGTGGATCTTGGTGACACCATTAGATGGTGCCAGCTGTCATGAAGTTCCAGGGGAGCAAGATCATGTCTGGTTCCGGAAAGGAAAGCAGGAAAATACATTCTGACTTTACACAGCGTCACAGGAGTAACTGTTAATGGAAACAGTTTTCATGCAACAAAAAGAATACAAAGTGCAAGGTAAAAGTAGCAATTTTCTTAAAAGCACCTAAACAAACTGTCTTTGTTCAACCACAGGGCACATTTTAAAAATTGGTTTCTGGGACTTTTAAAACATTTAACCAATACTGTGAGCAAATTCCTTGGCAACTTCATCTATAATTGTACCTAAGTTGACTTCACTGATGTCTACGCTTAGGATAAAGTTAGGGTACTTTAAAGAAATTCAGATCTCTCTATATCGATAACTTTAGGCTTCATATTATAAATTGGCAGCTGTGACTGTATAAAGACCCACGCAAATGTCAGTGTAAAATGTTTTTAACGAGGCTTGATAGTTTACAAGGGAACGGATGCTTTTAAAAAACAGTTTTATTAAGGTATCATTTATATAGAGTAAAATCCACACTGTTCAGGTGTACAGTTCTAATTAGTTTTAACAAATGGAATGCTCCTGGATGTGTTTCCCGCAGTCAGCTATTAGCATGCTAAAAACCTGCAGAACCAAGTAGAAACAGGGTCAGCAATAACATAAAGCAAACATTTCTACTGTGTGCTCAGCCACTAGAGCCAGCCTTTTACATGAATAATTTCAACCACATTCCCCTGTAGAAAAATCATTTTTATAATCCCTACTTTATAAAGGAGGAAACTCAGTTTGGAGAGGTGAAGTCTCTTGGTCAAGATTGCACAAATCAGGAAGTGAGGAAAGCCTGAGCTGGCTCCCACTCGCCAGCTCTACTGCCCAGAGAGAGTTGTGTCCCTTTCCTTCCTCTGTCACTAACTAGTTTTGTAATTTGGGGAAATTCATTCTGCTTGTTAAGACTCTTCCTCATCTATATAGAGAGAAGACTGGACTAGCTTTCTGGTTCCCCAGACTCCTCTAATTCACATCATCTCATTATTCACAGGTGGAACTATAACGTCCTGACCAGTAATAGCCCCAGGGCTGAAAGTCTGAGACAAACAGCCCGAGCAGTTAAAGAAACAAGTAGAAATGCCACGCACACATGGACAGCCCAGTCTTCCCTTCCCCTTGTTCCTCACTTCGTAGTTGGCCTAGGGGATGAGTACAATGCCATCTAGTGGAGTTCAAGGAGGCCAAAAAACAAAAAACAAATGCTGGGCAATTCCATTTGCCCTCAGACCAGTAGAACAAGGTAGACTTTGTCTTCATCCCTGGCTTCTCTGGGCCTGTCACATCTTCTTAGAACATAAACAAAGAGATTTGAGTTGGCTGAACCACTATTATTCTCTCAGATTTCAGTTCCTGCATTTGCCAAACCATCCTTAGATCACGTCACCTCATTTGCTTCCTCCTCCCACCTTTCAGCAATGAAAGTCCATTATTGTCAGGTAGGCTCAGAGGGAAGTGTAAAATGAGAATGGGGAGCTGGGAACAATAGGTGCAACTATTCTTTCTGCAGCAGTACAGCAGATTGAGTCTGGGGCCTGGAGTCCAGAGACCTAGTTTCAAATTCTGACTCTGCCACCAAATGGCTGGGCATTTGGGGGCACTCCATTATCCTCTCTCTGAGGCTCAGTTTCTACATAAGATGAGATTAATAATAATGTCTGAATGCTGCTGTGAAGATCAAGAAAGATAATTCACATAAAAAGCCATGTGTAAATTCCATAGCATGGCTTCCTGGCAAGTTTAACTTGATGGCACTCAGAGTAAAGGATTACATTTGGACAATAAATTTGAGATAAATGGATAAGACAGCCCAGAGGGAGTTCTCACAGCTCCAGAGTGTCCAGCAACCCTAGAGACTCAAGACATACCAGTCCCATTTGGCTGTCCCTGGGATGAGGGGATGAAGAAATAGTACATGATAGCTACAATATCTTGACAGGTTCTTGAATCAAACAGTGTTAAGGAACATCTCTGTAACAAACTTCATACAAATGTTCGAACGGAACAGAGTGATCATACTGATATGTGTAAATCACTTTACCTTCATCCAATTGCTCTAGGGGACCATATAGCACCATTTGGGCCAACAGTGTAGGTGGGAATGTTCTGGGTTGTGAAACCAACCAGACAACTGGATTGACCTTGGCTTCACTGTTCTTACATAATAGGGAGACTGTGTTGGATAGTCACTGGTATTGGTTCAGGGCTTACTGATGCCAGGGCTCTGGGCTGTGTCTTTGCAATTCTGTTGGCTCTGTTCTTGTGAAGTCAAGATAGCTGCAGGGAGAGCCAAAATGACATGATCACACTGCACGGAGGCAGAATGCAGGACCTCCCTCCCTGGGCGCCAGCCCCTTAGCGGGCAGGAGAAAATGTTCCAGAAGCCCCCAGGCAGATTCCCTCATCCCTCACTGGTCAGAACTGGGAGAAAACCAAGAAGGCAACTATCCAACCTGTTTAATGGGAGGCCAGCCAGGGAGAAGGGGCTTTAAAAAACAGCCAATGAGTAATGTATGACTCCATGCTTTGCAAAGAATTCGGGTTGCAACTTAAAGGGAAAAGTAAGTCTTCATTTTCCAACATTACCCAAAAACTTCCCATCATTAAAAAATGTAAACAATATTAAAAAAAATAGAGCATTTGCAAATTCTACAAAACCTGCCAACCCTCTGGAAATATTTTGTGGCTTGGTCTATAATGGTTTTCTCAGACTTCTTCAAACAAGAATTCTTGCTTTCCCTCCGGAAAGTTCCAAGGTTCTTTCAAGTTCCTTCATGTCTTACGTACACGTGTTCTCTTTTAAACTGTCTTTCCCCCTGCTCTGTAATGCTACTCTTCTCATTAATGCCTCACATAGAGACTCTACCTTTATATCTCAACATCTTGTTGGGAAGTAGTCTTTGAGACATGGTATTAATATTTTGTATTATATAAAGGTATATATATGATATTTTAAAATAATATTAAAAGGGTACAAATGTTAAAAAATATTTTGAAGTTATTGCATGCAAGGATTAAGTCAAATAGTATTGGCTTATAATAAAAAGCAATAGTCTCTGAGCCCCCAGTCTTGGGGTTTGTTCATATGAAACTTAAGCCCACAAAGAATAGGTCAAGCCTACTTAAAATTAGGCCTAAGAGTCACCCCCAAGAGAACCTCTTCTGTTGCTTAGATGTGGCCTCTCTCTCTCAGCCAACATGACAAGCAAACTCACTGCCCTCCCCCTGTCTACGTGGGACATGACTCTCAGGGGTGTGGACCTTCCTGGCATTGTGGGACAGAAATCCTAGAATGAGCTGAGACTCAGCATCAAGGGATTGAGAAAAACTCTAGAATGAGCTGAGACTCAGCATCAAGGGATTGAGAAAACCTTCTCAACCAAAAGGGGGAAGAGTGAAATGAGACAAAGTGTCAATGACTGAGAGATTCCAAACAGAGTCGAGAGGTTATCCTGGAGGTTATTCTTATGCATTAAGTAGATATCACATTGTTAGTCAAGATGTAATGGAGAGGCTGGAAGGAACTGCCTGAAAATGTAGAGCTGTGTTCCAGTAGCCATGTTTCTTAGTGATGATTGTATAATGATATAGCTTTCACAATGTGACTGTGTGATTGTGAAAACCTTGTGTCTGATGCTCCTTGTATCTACCTTGTCAACAGACGAGTAGAACATGTGGAATAAAAATAAATAATAGGGGGAACAAATGTTAAAAAAAAATAGCCTCTTCAACCATATCATCCTCAATTCACACTCTGAGAGACAATAATTTTTAACTCGTTTAGCTTTTCCTTTACATATTCACACTTTTACAGTACATGCTTGAATTGCTGTTTCTGGGCTTTCCTATGTTAGGTATGATCTGTTGGCTTTCTCTTTGCAGTAGGGGGATGTGGTTCTCTCATACATTCCTGTACCTAT
Organism: Myrmecophaga tridactyla; assembly: GCA_004026745.1. NCBI lineage: Eukaryota > Metazoa > Chordata > Mammalia > Pilosa > Myrmecophagidae > Myrmecophaga > Myrmecophaga tridactyla. Next base: position 17,040 of record PVIY010017299.1, read on the forward strand.
TTTTCCCCTCCCCCATCATCCCAGTAGAGTTATGTCACTTTCTTCTCTTCTAAATGTTCCTTCTTACATAGAATTCTGTTCTTGTTTCTCTGCTACAGAATTGTCTCTTACCTTTCTGAGGATATAAATGACTATTTTCTAAAGTCTTATCTTGCTGTCTCTATCTCTCCCATGTTCCTTGTTAAGTGATTCTTGAGTGACCCTTACTGTCACTAGAAAGCTCTGTGTGAATGGGTAGAGTTTGCTGGTTGCTGGGTCTCACTATAGTATGGTAGATGGGGACCCACAAGATTTGGAATCTGTATGTCTTCCCTCTTGGATTGGTCAGTTTCCCTACAGAGGAAACCTCTAGTCTTCTGCTGGAAAAATAGAAAATTGGCTGCTCAGGATTCTGGGAACCTAGTGTAGGAAGGGCCTGTGGGGTTTATCATTCAAGATGAAGATTTTCATTGCCTTTCTCTCATATGGGATTTGATGTCCAGGGCTGAAAGTCTCCCTGGCAACATGGGACATGACTCCCAGGAATGAGCCTGGCCCTGGCACTGTGAGATCGACAATGCCTACCTGACCAAAAGGGGGAAAAGAAATGTAACAAATAAAGTAACAGTGACTGAGTTCAAATGGAGTCAAGTGGCCACTCTTGTGGCTACTATTATGCGAGTTTCAGCTAGATATTGCTAATTACCATAATTTGCCAAACTCCAACCAAAACCATTCCCGCGAACCCTAAAGAATACCCAGGGTGCTTTTGGAGATCCTACAAAAATTTCATGTACTATGTTTACTTTACCAAAATCTAAAACCTTCAGATGGTTCCTGTTCTAGTTTGCTAGCTGCTGGAATACAATATACCAGAAACGGAATGGCTTTTATTAAGGGGAATTTAATAAGTTGCTAGTTTACAGTTCTAAGGCCAAGAAAATGTCCCAATTACAACAAGTCTATAGAAATGTCCAATCAAAGGCATCCAAGGAAAGATACCTTGTTTCAAGAAGGCTGATGAAGTTCAGGGTTCCTCTCTCATCTGGAAGGGCACATGGCGAACACGGCGTCATCTGCTCGCTTCTTCTCCTGGCTTCCTGTTTCATGAAGCTCCACGAGAGGCATTTTCCTTCTTCATCTCCAAAGGTAGCTGGTTGGTGGACGCTGCTTCTCGTGGCTATGTTGTTCTGCTCTCTTTGAATCTCCTTCATTCTCCAAAACGTTTCCTCGTTTATAGGACTCCAGAAACTTATCAAGACCCACCCAAATGGGTGGAGACATGTCATCACCTAATCCAATTTAGCAGCCACTCTTTACTAAATCACATCATCCAGGGAGATGATCTGATTACAGTTTCAAACATACAGTATTGAATAGGGATTATTCTACCTTTGTGGGATGGGATTTTGATTAAAACAGGGCTTTTCTAGGGGGCATACATACTTTCAAACTAGCACAGCTTCTAGGCCAGATACGTCCTGAAATCCAAAGATGCCAGTTCCTCCAAGAACGTCAATCAGTTCCATCCTTTTTCCCCATATTGTCAACACCCCTTTTCAGCATGAAAAGAGTCAGAATGGACGTAACCCAAATATCTCTAAAGATTGGGAGAAGGATCAAAGGAGAAGGAGGAATTATAACAGAAAAGTTAGGATTTAACAAATGAGTGTGACTACTGAACCATTATATTGATATTTCTTCTTAGTTTTCAGTGTCTTGGAGCAGCTAGAAGGAAAAACCTGAAATTGTGGAATGATAGCCCTACCAAACTTTGAAATCTGTTCTATAACTACTTGTTAAAATGTACTTTGAAATTTATTTTTTTGTGTGTGAAATATGCTATATTTCACAGTAAAAAAAAGTTTTAGAAATCTAATAAACAGAAAATATATGAAACAACAATTAAAAAAAAAATGAAGATTTTAACTCAATTCCTTTAAAAGCAGATCAGCACTCCTTCCGCCTCAGTTGAGCCTGGTGTCCTAGAACTCAGAGCTTCTCTAGAATTTAGTCAGGCAGAGGATGGACAAGCTGCAGGAGCTGGGGCAGGGACTCTGGTAGTCTGCTGCTTAAAGAGACTATTGCCTATTCATTATTTTCGCTCCCTTCTACATTCAAATTTCAGAGAAAGGTGATGCCTTCCACGGCTCAGCCATTCTGAGATTCTGCAGTGGGAATCAATTTCTTGTTGGACTCTCCCCCTCAATTCCCTCTGGCATTAAGTTTCTGCCTTCTCTGCTCTGCCAAGTCAGTTACCTCTTGTCCATCTGTTTTCCATTTTGTAAAATAGTGTTGACATCAATTACTCCTCTTCTGTTCTCTTTGTTTTTGTTTTTGTTTTTTAACTTTTTTACCATTTTTATTCCTTTATTCTTATTCAGCAGAGTTTCATGAAGGGGTAAAGGTTAACACAAACTTTCAATTTATCATGTTTAACTGAAAGTAAAATGTAACATTAACTAGTTCCATCCCCCTATGCCATATTATTGACAGCCACCCCAACAAGAAAAAGTTAGAATAGACATAGCCCAAATACCCCTAAAGAGTGAGAGAAAGATGAAAGGTAATGGTGGAGTTATACAGAAAAGGTAGGGTTTAACAAATGAGTATGATTGTTGAATCATTATATTGATATTTTGTTTAGTCTCCAGAATCTTAGAGCAGCTAGAAGTAAAAACCTACAATTGTGGAAGTGCAACCCATACCAAACTCTGAAATCTGTCCTACAACTAATTGTCGTCATGTGCTTTGAAATTTATTGCTTTTTTGTATATAATGTTATTTTTCACAAAAAGTTGATTGTGATTATTGAAAAAAATAAATATATATATATATACCTTCTAGCCTCTAATGTTCTGGAGCAGCTAGAAGGAAAAATCTGAGATGATGGAATAGTAGCCCATGACAAACTCTGGGATCTGTTCTGTAACTACTTGTTGAAGAGTGGTTTGAAAACTATTGCTTTTTTCTTTCTTTGCTTTGTATATATGTTATATTATACAATTAAAAAAAAGTTTAAAAAATTAAAATTAAAAAAAAATTCCACCCAACAATATTGAATCGGTATTAAAGACATGGTTTTTCTGGGATACACAACAGTTCTAAACTGACACAGTACCCAATTTTAGCTGGGCATATGGCTAAGTATGACTAGGTATGTATGTGAATGTTATATTCAGAAAGACAAGAAAACAAATTTTTTTTTTTTATGAGAAACAGACTATACTTCCTAGCTTCTTTTGCAACTTGTTCTGGGATATGACCAAGCTCAGGTCAATGTAATGAAAGTAGAAGTGCTGGGTACCACTTCTGGGCCTTAGCCTTGAATACTATTTTGTGCTTCTCCATTCTCTCCTTTGGCTTTCCACATGGGTTAGAATGTGGATGTAGAAACAAACAGCTTCAACTGTGCAGATCAGTACAATGTCTAGGGGGTGACAGAGCAACAAGATGAAAGGAATTTGGTCTCTGAATAAACCAAGAGAAGAACCCCAACTTTCCTGGACTATTCACCTCCAGACCCTTACATGGGAAGGAAATGAACTTATTTAGGCCTCTGAAGTTTGGGGTCTCTTAGCTGTAGCAATTTAGCCTGCCTCCTAATGCATCCCAGTTCAGCTCATGGCTTTGGTTCCCAAAGCAAGTCCATAGATGAGCTGCATGTGGATCACTGGAGATGCTGGAAAAATACACAGATTCTAAGACCCCATCCTTAGAGATTCTGACTCAGTCAGTTTGGAGTCAGATTCAGAAATATGATTTTTTTTTTTTAACTATCTAGTTTTTTTTTAACTAATAGATTTTTTTTATATAACACCAAGACTATGAACCACTGACCTGGCCCAATTTACTGTAAAACATTTTCTTTACATATCCATATTTTTTTCTTTTCTCATTCCCCCCACCCCTTTTTTTGAGTGTCATATTCTCTTTCTGACTCTTTTACTAAAAATCACACATAAATGTTATTGCAGTGGACAACATTATTTTCCCCCAGAATTCATTCACCCTGATTTTCCTTTGGGGAACTATGCAACTTCTATCCTCAGCCCACATGGTTCAAGCAAATCATCCAGCCCCATAACACACCAGCTCTATGATGCACACTCAACCACTCTGCCAGGCCAGGCCAACCAGCATTTTCTAAACTCTAGACCACAGTGATGGTCCAGAGGTGGATACATAGCCCACATCAGTTTAACAAGACTCAGTTAAAGGAAAACCACAGTTGTTTTTCCTCAGGAGACGCTGACCTGGTAGGATGTGTGCCCACAGCTGCTGGTGGCATCTTACAAGCACAAAGAGAGTCTGAGCGTGAAGTCAACTCAGTGGAGAAAAAAGAGAAGACACGCATAAGACTGAGTTCTGCTGATAGCATTAGCACATCTGGATCCACGTCTGAATTTTCAGCTATGTAAGTCAATACATTTCCTTTTTCAAAGAGTGTTTTATTAGAGTTATTGAATTATAAATTAATTTAATTATTTCAGGTCAAGCTTTTCTTGCTTTTGCCGAAAGTCTCTAAAAGGTCTATAGAACATAGATATTTATCTGTGTTCATATATATTTATACACACACATACATACAATGTGATTACAAAATTAACTGTGAGTTCGAAGAGACCAGCCTATCTGGTATGCTACAGCCTTGTTTTAACTAGTAACTAGGGTAGTTTTATCTTTGAATTTTCAAGAATCCAATGCAAACAGCCCTTTCAACAACTCCGCAAACATCTGTGTTGTTGATATTCCTCTTCTGATTACAGGTCTAGACTCTTCTAGATTTTCCTTGTGAAAGGTTTGATCCTGTCTTGTAGGCAGCACAAGGCAACTTAAAATAAAATATGTAAAATATATACATCCTTTGGTCTAGGAAATCAATAATAAAGATATTCTGAGTTAAAGGTATCTGGTAAAGTTCAATTCATTCATGACAGAGAACATGAAAGCAGGCTTTTCTTGCTGATCTTAGGAAATTAAAATTGGCCTGATAGGTTGAGCTTCCGTCATCACTTCTCAGTGTTCTGTATTCGAGGCCCTCGGCCTATTGGCCACCACACTGTTGCACTGTTGGGGAGTCTCCCAAAGCCAGCTGCGCCCCCATCACGCACCACAGGGCTTGGGTGGGCAAAGTGTTGGCCCAATCCAGCTGGCTGACTGTTTTTATACAGCCCAAGAATTGAGAATGTTTTTTACATTTTTAAATGGCCAAAGAAAAACCAACGGCAGAATGTGGATGTAGAAACATTTCTCAGAATAATATTTCGTGAAAATGATACGAAATTCGTATTTCAGCTTCCATGAATACAGTGTGATCGGAATACAGCCACACTGTGTTTATATATTTATATATTATCCATGACTGCTTTTGTGCTGCAACAGTAAAGTTGAATGATTGTGACAGACATCTAATGGCCTGTAAAGCATGAAATAGTTACTATCTTAGTCTTTACAGAAAAATATTTGCTGACTCTTGCTATAAGAATGGAAAGTCAGATACTCACTTTCTTAACCACATTTGTAGCTGGAATGATCCATGTAATTCAGTGCTGACCAAGGAGATGAAAAGGCAAGTTTGCTAAAGGAAATCCAGTAAAGATAGTGTGCTTCCTAATAAAGTAAAAGCAGAGAGTAAGCATCTTTCTCCTTCTTCCTGCCTTAAACACAAATGTGATATCTGGAACAGTGGCAACATTTTTGCCATTGTAATGAAACAAGCATGAGGTTGACAGCATTTATGTATGATATATTACTGGGTATTTTGATCCAAGATGCAATGCTTTCTTAAATCTCTGGAATTGGAATTATTTGAGGCAGTCTATAGTTTCTCTAAACCTAGTCTTAACAAGGGTGACGGGGAAGACAATTTAGACAGACGCTTCTTGTGGGAAACTTTGAGTTTCTTTAGGAATTTGACTGTGGTCATGTAACCCAGACTCCAATGGAGGGGAGTTCAACCTCAGCTCAAGTTAAATCTGTCAAGGTACTTGAAGTGGGAGGGATGCACAAAACAAATTTAAGAAGCTGTTTTCAAAGGTTGAATGTTCCCATTTAACTGTGGGAATGATGTAAGGCATGAGTGATTACTAACTCCTATTACTCACTGGTTCTTCTGTATAGAAGAGATGATTTTATTGATGTAAATGAATACTCAACTAGAATTTGATGTACTTATATTCACTTCTCATTTTTAGTAAGTTTCCTAAGTGGCAATTTAGATGAATCAATCTCTAACAGAGCTATTATATCTACAATCCTTTTGGGAATAAGGTATTAAAATAAAGATACATATCAACATCTAAAAGTTGGGGAAACTGAAAACTTAGAGCAAACACTATATAAAGATCAGGGCATTTCCTAATATTAAAATGAAAACTTAGAGCAAATACTATATAAAGATCAGGGCATTTCCCAATATTACAGATATATAAGTATATTTTGAGCTTTTACAAATTTCAGAGTCTAAGCACCCTTACACTGAAAATATTTTAGAAATCCTTTATAGGAGAAAATCATCTCTCCTCATAGAGATGGAAGCTGAAGTCCAGAAAAGCTGATTACAGAGCAAACCTCCATAAGACTCAGATTCCTAGGGAATCATTCACTCAAATTAGTTTAAGGCCACTCAAGCAAGACAGTGCATTAGGGAAGACTCAACAAAATCTCAACCAAACATATGGAAACATTCCAAGCCTCAAGCTGTCATTCTACATTGTGCTCCTAGTAATGGAAATTTCAGGGTATTATAGTATTTTTGTTTCCTAGGCTGCTTAAAGCGAATACCATGAAATGATTCCGCTTAAACAATGGGAATTTATTATCTTACAATTTTGAGGCCATGAAATGTCCAAATCAATGCCTCATCAAGGCAAGGGGCTGCTTTCTTCCCAAAGACTTGCTGCTGGCTATCCTTGGCTCCATTTGCACATGGCTATGTCTGCTAGTCTCTCTCTTCTCTTCTGGGTTTTGATGCTTTCAGCATCTTGCTTATGTGGCTTTCTTTCTCACTCTCCAGTCACTTTGTAAAGGACTCCAGTAATAGTATTAAGAACCATCCTGATTGAGGTGGGTCAGACCCTGACTGAAGCAACTTCATCAAAAGCCCCAACTTAATTGGTAGAGTCCCTTGAGGGTCTGGAGTGAAAATGTGGAAATTTAAAATTTTCCCACCTGGGAAACCCCTGGTACTATCTCAAACATTAGGAACTCACAAGAAAATATGCCAAGGCCTTGATTTTGAGGCTTGTCTTTACTAAACTTATTTCTGTAGCAGAGAAGCTAAGAAATTATGCCTAAGAATTGCTTTCAGGAAACCTCTTTGGTAGCTCAGATGTGACCCTTCTCTCTCTCTCTAAACCCAACTCTGCAAGGAAAATCATAATCCTCTCCCTTATGTGGGATCTGACATTTAGGGGTGAAATTCTTCCTGACAATGGGGAATATGATTCCCAGAGTTGAGCTTGGTCCTGGCACCATGGAATTGACAATATTTTCCAGACTAAAAGAGGAAAGAGAAATGTAACAAAATAAGGTATCAGTGACTAAGAGAGTTCAAATGGAGTCAAGAGGCTATTTTGGAGGTTTCTCTTATGCAAGCTTCAGCTAGATATTGCTAATTGCCATGACTTGCCAAACTTCAATCAGGAGCATTCCTGTTAACCCTAAAGAACACCTAGGGCTCTAACTGAGACTCTACAAAAGTTTCATGTACTAAGTTTACTTTCCTGAAAACTATAACCTCCACTGGGTTCCTAAGCCAGGTGGGCTAGCCTCTCCAAGAATATCTACAAATTCCATCCCCCTATCCTGTATTGTTGATACTTCTTTGCAACATGAAAAACTTAGAATGGGCTTAGCTCAAAGATCCTATAGATGGTGAGTAGGATCAAGGGAGAAGGAGGAGTTATAACAGAGAAGACAGTATTTAAGAAACGACTGTGATTGCTGAATCATTATAATGATATATATTTTTTTAAGTTACCAGTGTTTTGGAGCAGCTAGAAGGAAAAACCTGAAAATGGAATGATAACCCATGACAAAATTTGAAATTTGTTCTGCAATTACTTGTTAAAATGTACTTTGAAAATTTTTGCCTTTTTTGTATATATGTTATATTTTACAATAAAAAAAGTTTGTGCTTTTTTTTTTTTAAGGCCCTACTTACAATGGATTCACACTCACAGGAGTGGATTAACTTCAAGAACGTGTTTATTTCTGGAGTACATACAGCTCCAAACCACCACATACAGGATATATAGCTAATTTGGAATTAGTGATTTTTCCAAAAATTAATGTAAAAGCTGCTCTTTAGAACAGCAAAAATTGTCTCCTTACCATCTTTCCCAAAGATGGAGAGAGCTGCTGGCTGGGCACTGGATACCTGGGCCATAGGGTATTCTGCCTTCATCCCTAGGGTGACCACCAGTCCCAGATTGCACGGGACTGAGTGGGTTCCAGGATATGAGCTTTCACAGCTAAAGCCAGGAAGGGCGCAGGCAAACTGTGCCAAGTTGGCCACCCTGTCCTCACTCCTTTGCCTGAGATTTCCCTTAATGCTCACCTCACCTTTCTTCATCTTTGCAAGCTCAAGTCAACTCCATTTCCTCCATGACTCCCTCCAGATCTCCCCAATCAGAATTCTTCTCTCCACACACGTGCCCAAAGCACCAGTTGGCACTTCCCTTATGACACTTGCATCACACTTTCTCATATTAGATGCTTTTCTAAGTCTGAGTCCCAAGAGGACAGCACACAGTCCCATACCTTGGTTGATTTCATCAAATCAAGGTTTGATCAACACTGTCCCACTGAAAGGCTGCTGAGAGAATATTCAGGAGAACTGGGCCTGAGCATCTCCCTCCAGGCTGCACCTAGACTTCTTGCCTACACTGGCAGAAACACACCTTGCTGCTCTGGCCCCAGATCTTCTTAGGATCTTTGAATGTCCAAGAGATGCAGGAAATTCCAGCTGAATCAAGTAACCACAAACAAAGCTGAAAGTAATTCTTCAGCGGATTCTTGCCAAATAATTCTGGCAGAGAAATAGCCCTGGTGGAACTCAGTGAATTAGCAGAAAACACATTACATACCCCAGATAGACGATCAGACTGAAGTCACCGCATCCCCATTTTACACAAAAAACTAGAGCCCAGAGCAAAGATAGTACAGGCAACAAGGAAGAGAAATTTCTCCTTTGAACTAATGGCCTCAGGGTAGTTTCTAAACCTATCAAGATGTGGAAAGGGAAATAACCTTTGCAATAGACAGGCCAAAAGGATGTGGTAACAGCTTCAGAGAGATTCAAAAGTTCAAAACTGACAGTTCCTTATGAAAAGCATTTTCTCTGGCCACAAATAACAGGGCACAATACTTTGCATAAGCTCTGTCTCTAAACATCTAAACTCAAAAGTTGTAGCAGAAGCCTCCTGATGGTTTGTTTCATTGGACTCTCAACAACGACTGTAGAAATATATAGTTCTAAGGGACACATTGCATGTGCAGATTTGAGGAAAAGCAATTTTATTCTTCTATTTTCACTTGGCCATTTGATCTTTGGGCTAGTTACGAGAAAATCATCTATCCACTTGGCACAGTATTGGGAAAAATTGGGTTTGGGGTCTTTCATAATTTTATTTTTATTTTTTTTTAATTTTTAACTTTTTAAATAGTATTGTATAACATATATACAAAACAAAGAAATAAAAAAGCAATAGTTTTCAAAGCACTCTCCAACAAGTAGTTACAGGACAGATCCCAGAGTTTGTCTCGGGCTACCATACAGTCCTCTCAGATTTTTCCTTCTAGCTGCTCCAGAATATAGGAGGCTAGAGGACTTAAATTTGTTTTGGTTTTTTTGAGGGGGTGCATGGCCCAGGAATCGAACCTGAATTATTATTTTTTCTTTCTTTCTTTCTTTTTTTTTTTTTTTGCATGGGCAGGCACTGGGAAACAAACCCAGATCTCTGGCATGGCAGGCAAGAACTTTGCCTGCTGAGCCATCATGGCCCAATTTTTTTTTTTTTATCATCACAATTAACTTTTTTCCTTCTTTTTTTTGGTGAAAAATAACATCTATACAAAAATGCTATACATTTCAAAGCATAGCACCACAATTAGTTGCAGAACATATTTCAGACTTTGACATTGGTTACAATTGCACAATTTTAGGTTTTTACTTCTAGCTGCTCTAAAATAC
>PVIY010017299.1:27316-49847 GCA_004026745.1 Myrmecophaga tridactyla
TCTTTTTTTTTTTTTTTTTTTGCATGGGCAGGCACTGGGAAACAAACCCAGATCTCTGGCATGGCAGGCAAGAACTTTGCCTGCTGAGCCATCATGGCCCAATTTTTTTTTTTTTATCATCACAATTAACTTTTTTCCTTCTTTTTTTTGGTGAAAAATAACATCTATACAAAAATGCTATACATTTCAAAGCACAGCACCACAATTAGTTGCAGAACATATTTCAGACTTTGACATTGGTTACAATTGCACAATTTTAGGTTTTTACTTCTAGCTGCTCTAAAATACTGGAGGCTAAAAGAGACATCATTTTAATGATTCAGCATTCATATTCATTTGTTAAATCCTATCTTCTCTGTTTAACTCCACCATCACCTTTGATCTTTCCATCCCTCTCTTTAGGGGTGTTTGGACTATGGAAATTCTAAATTTTTCATATTGAAAGAGTTTGTCACTAATATGGGGTAGGGAGATGGAACTGTCTGATATTCTGGAGAGGCTGAGCCCTCTAGGTTTCAGGACTTATCTGGACCAGGGACCCATCTGGAGGTTGTAGGTTTCTGGAAAGTTACTCTAGGGCATGGAACCCTTGTGGAATCTTATATATTGCCCTAGGTGTTCTTTAGGATTGGCTGGAATGGTCCTGGTTAGAGGTTGGCAGGTTATGATAGGTAGCAAGGTCTACCTGAAGCTTGCATAAGAGCAACCTCCAGAGTAGCCTCTCGACTCTATTTGATCGCTCTCTGCCACTGATACTGTATTAATTACACTTCTTCTCCCCCTTTCTGTCAGGATGGAATTGTTGCTCCCATGGTGCCAGGTCTGGATTCATCCCTGGGAGTCATCTCCCACGTTTCCAGGGAGACTTTCACCCCCTGGATGTCATGTCCCATGTAGTAGAGAGGGCAATGATTTCACTTGCAGAGTTGGGCTTAGAGAGAGTAAGGCCACATCTGAGCAACAAAAGAGGTCCTCCAGAAGGGCTGTCCATAATTTTTATTTAATATTTTCAGCTGTCTAGGTAGAGACTGTGGATTCATAACAACAATTGGGTAAACAGCAAAGTTCCACACCATAGTGGCCATTAGGTAAGGTTAATAAAGTTTTAAATTTCTGATGCAGGAGTCACTCTTGTATTAAAAGTATTTATCTTCTTACCAACAAGAGGATGTACCTTCCTTTAGGTGCCCTTTCCAAGGTCACATTTCACTTAGCCCAGAGGGTTCCCTGCCACTGCTCCTGAAATGAAGGTCTTCAGGGCAAGGACACACACATAGCCTCGAAAGGACACTCAGCCACACCAGGGGATGGAACATGTCGGGTCCGTTAGCATGAAATGTATAATGCTAATACGTCTTCCACTTCTCTTCTTCTGTCCTTCCTGCTCTTTGAAGTATCACCTCTTCTCCCTGCTCATTGGAGTATCACCTCTTCTCCCTGCAATTCTTCCCTACTTTCATCTCCTTGACCTTTCCTCTGACAGAATGTACAAGTTTCTCAGTTGCTTCTCACAATCTGAATTTCCCTTGTTCTCCTCTTCTACTTTTAGTTTTATTTTTCCTGAATTAGGGACAAAGCAGAAGCCAATGTGATGGGAAAAATTAAAGAACAGAAAAAGGTAGAAAATGAGAGGAGTTTGGGTGGATGTCCCCTCAAGGCCTTCCTTGGTCAGGAGGTTTATTTACACCCTCTAGAGCTGGACGAAGTGCTCTTAAGGTGAAGATATGTTTGTGTCCTGGTTTGAAAGGGTAAAATTTGATGCTGCTTTCTATAGAAACATCATCAAGTGCCATTATGTCATATTTCCTGTGTTTACTTATAAAAATGGCACTAAGTTCCATTAACCATACATTCAAAATATAAATCAAACTCCATCTTTAAAGTTATAGCCAGTTCCCAAATAAACCACATTTTCATTTATTCCCAGTGGTTTACAATTTAAAATTTCCTTTATTTGGGTATTATCTCAATAACAGTAAATATATATTACCCTTCTGCAGATCCTGCTAAAATTCTTTGTTCATTTTATTTACATGTAGGTGTATTGTAAATTGGATTCAGTGTTATTTTTAAATTGTCAACTTAATATTACAAATTGTATGATGCTGCTCTTATACATTCAATCAGCCTAAAAGAATACAGCATTCCTTTATCTCTGCATCACACATAAAATGCCAATTTCAAGGCCAAATTGAGAATCTAATTTCCTTTTCATTTAAAATGTTTTAAAGATGTTGCCAGAAAATTGGAGAAGGCAAGGATGGGTGTGTCAAATAGAAGTTTCTTAAATTTGGAAAATGTCATATGGAGAAAAAAAAATTTTTAAAGGCACACACACTCGAGATGAAATGAATTAAAAAATACATTTTGGAAAAATGATCTTTCCCAGCTAATGCTCCATGTGTCACAGCTATGAAGAGTCAAAACTTTAAACAAGTGTGCTGAATATAACATGTTAAATGCTTAACTTTGACAGCACGCTAAGTTAATGCTTAACTTAGTCCCAAACTCTTTGGCTTTGTCTTCAAAGAGTTTGTGGGTGACACACCTCTGACATTCTGCTATCTCACACTCACACCCTGGGCCTTGTTCTTTGTTCTGAGGTTGGCTCCTCTGCCTACTGGATTTGGAGGGGTTGCTCAGAAATGTAGATGGCTTTAGAATAGAATCAAAGCTAGGTAGGTCAATAAGGAATCTTAATGAACAGGTCCCACCCTCTCACTTATTAGGTGAAAAATATAAGGTCACTAACCCAAGAGTCCCTCAGCAAGGTAGTGGCAGAGGCAGCACACACCCCAGGACTCCTGAATCCCAGGTGCACCAGCCACCCTCAGGGTGACCTCAAGTAAGGTCCTTAGTCCTCCGAGCCCCAGTTTCTTAAGGGACAAAAATAGTACTAACCTTATAGGGCAATTTTAGGAGTTAAACTACCTAAAGTATAGAGTACTTAGCCCAATATGTGGCACATTGTAAGTGCTCAATAAGTGTTGACTATTGTTTTCATATGCTCATATTTACTAATCACAAAATTACAGCAATAATACACTGGAAAAATTAAAGTCAAACAGTATTTTACACATTAATAAAATGGCATGTTCTTTATCCACAAAATGCTTTAAAAGAGCATTGAAAATAATTATTTAATGGTGTCTTGTTATAAAGTCTCAAAAATCAAAGCATACTAAGACTCACCCCCCAGAGAATCTCTATTGTTCTCAGGTGTGATTTCTCTCCCTAAGCCAACTCAGCAGGAGACCTCACTGCTCTCCCCCACTACATGGGACATGACTCCCAAGGGTGTAAACCTGGAAACATGGGACATGACTCCTGGGGATGAGCTGGGACCCACCATCATGGGATTGAGAAAGCCTTCTTGATCAAAAGGGGGAAGATAGAAATGAGATAAAGTTCCAGTGGCTGAGAAATTTCAAACAGAGTCTAGAGGTTATCCTGGCTATTCTTATGCATTATATAGACAACCCTTTTTAGTTTGTTGTGTATTGGAATGGCTAGAGGGAAGTACCTGAAACTGCTGATATTTGTTGATTCTACTATTCCAGTAGCCTTGACTCTTGAAGATGATTGTAAAACTATATAGCTTTCACAATGATTGTATAACTATATAGCTTTCACAATGTGACTGGGTGATTGTGAAAACCTTGTGGCTAACACTCCCTTTATCCAGGGTATGGACAGATAGTAAAAAATAAGAACACAAAAATAAATGAATAAATAAGTAAATAATTTAAAAATTGGGTAGATTACTAGTGGTCAATGAGAGGGAGGGGTAAGGGGTTTGTGATGTATGGACTTTTTCTTTTTTCTGGAATGATACAAAATTCTAAAAAAATGATCATGATGATGATCATTTGTGTGATGATATTGTAAGCCATTGATGGTATACTACGGATAGATTACATGTGTGTAAAAATATCTCAAAAGATTAAAAAAAATTTTGCACAAAGTGCTGTCATCCAAAGGAGACAATTTCTTACCCATCCTTCTGAAAGTAATCTGTTAATGGCCTTTGTTTCCTTCCATAGCATTCTTTTTAAATACTTTTTATAATGAACAATAAATGAACACACAAACATTCTTGACACACAAACTTTCTTGTCATGGTTACAATCAGTGGCTCACAATATCATCACAAGTTGTGTATTCATCACCATGATCACTTTTTTGAACATTTGCATCTCTCCAGCAAAAGAAAGAAAAATGAAAAAAACTAATACATCCCATACTCCTTACCCCTCTCTCTCATTGACCACTAATATTTCAATCTACTCAATTTATTTTAACCTTTGTTCCCCCTATATTTGTTCATTTCTTATCCATATTTTTTACTCATCTGTCCATACCATAGATAAAAGGAGCATCAGACATGAGGTTTTCACAATCACACAGTCATATTATGAAAGCTATATCATTATACAATCATCTTCAAGAAACAAGGCTACTGGAACACAGCTCTACAGTTTCAGGCACTTCCATCTAGCCACCCAAATACACCATAAACTAAAAAGGGAATATCTATATAATGCATAAGAATAACTTCCAGGATAATCTCTTGGCTCTGTTTGAAATCTCTCAGCCACTGACACTTTATTTTGTCTCTTTCTCTCTTCCCCCTTTTGGTCGAGAAGCTTTTCTCAATCCCTTGGTGTCGAGTCATTCTAGGATTTCTGTCCCATGTTGCCAGGGAGGTTTACACCCCTGAGAGTCACGACCCACGACCCACGTAGAAGAGGGGAGGGCAGTGAGGTCGCTTGCCATTTTGGCTGAGAGAGCGAGGTCAAAATGTGAGCAACAAAAGGGGTTCTCTGCGGGTGATTGATAGGCCTAATTTTAAGTAGAATTAGCCTATCCTTTGCTGGAATAAGTTTCATAGGGGCAAACTCCAAGATTGAGAGCTTGGCCTATTGATTTGGTTGTCTCCCCTGCTTGCGAGAATATCAGAAATTCTCCAAATGGGGAAGTTGAATTTTTCCCCTTTTCTCCCTATTCGACAAATTCATTCCTGACACATAAGAAAAGGAATTTTGTCTAAGCTTTTTCTTCTCTTATTTTAGCAAGTGTATAATTGCCTTGATTTTTCAAAGCAGCTTTATTGAGAGATAATTAATTTACCATAAAATCCACCCATTTGAATTATAGAATTCAATGGTTTCAATATATTCACAGTTCTATAACCATCACCACAATCTAATATTAGAGCATTTTCATCGTGCCCAGAAGAAACCTCGCATTTATTAGCAGTGATTGACTTGATTTGTAATCAATAAATTTTTTCTATCAGTTTTTGAAAAGTTTTTCATCCTTATTGCAGCCACATGACCCCATGTTAGTTTCTTGATCTGCTTCTTTTTGTAGACCCTTTTCTTGATTCATAACTAAACATCTGTGGTTATCTGTTTGGCCCCCATTTACGTTTTGTCTTTTATCTCACCAAGATAATTTAAAATACTGACTCTTAAGTATAAGAATTTTCAATGCTCATGGAGCATTTTGTTGCAATTCTCTTGTTTATATTCATCCCCAAGACTAAATTCAATCAGCCTGTCAAGGTGTGAGAAATGGAAACCATTCCATCCACATTAAAAAAACACATCAACACATTTATAACATGGGCATAAAACACATTTATTTTTCCCAAATGCTACCTTTTGAGAGATTTTTAAAAGCACATAACAACAGTGTGTACAATCTAGAAAAGATAAACATTCACTGTCTCCTATAAAGATTTTAACAAGTAATAAGCTATATTATTCCATGGTTTTGAATGATAAAAAAGAGAAGCCTCTTAGATAAATTTCTCCTACTTTTATTTTGAGAATTAAATTATTTCTTAGAAATACTAAAAGTAAAGGTCACTGCGAACCTGGAGAAATTTTGTAGCAATATGTGTTTTACTTATACAAAGAAAGTGAGACAATCATGCCAGCATACCACATTTCCTGGAGGAATAGAATCAAGCAAGGATAGTAAAGAAAGAGGAAAGTCATCAGATAAACTACATCTCCAATAGATATCATTACCATGACAGGAAAAAGGTTAGATAGAGACCATAGTATATAGAGGCAGACGAAGCTTTGGTGATCATTCACTCCCAATTCAATTTACATATGATGGCTCAAAGCTTCTCTGAGGCCCAAAGCCACTAGCCAGGTCAGTTGGTGGAAGACAGGGGCTCCAGGAAGAAACAGAAAGCTGGAGAGTAGAAAACAATGATGTAGGTATGTTGGACATCACTGTACCTCCACACTGAAGGGCATGGAATTCAACCAGAAAGACTTAAGTCTCCAAGCTTGTCTAGAAATGAAGCAGGAGAGAATTACGCAACTCTTGGGAACAAAGAAGGGGCAGGGAATAGCTTTGCTTCAGGAGAGCCTGTGATGATTCTTTGCCAGAAACTAAGAGCTATAAAAAAAAAAAAAAAAGCAGCTGCAACAACCCAGCTGGGTGAGGATGGAGCAAGAACAGACTCTGGAGTTGGGGCTGTCAATGAGGCGCTAGATGCTTTATTTCCACCACTGTCCAAGTAACAATATTGCTTCGGCCGGCACAAAAGGTCACAATTCAACCACCCATCAGTTGTCCAGGCATAAGGCAGCTTGTCTTATCCTTGCTGTTTCAATACATAAGACTTTAGTAGCTAAGCCCATTGTTGGAAACTTGGACTTCATACAAGACATATTACTAAAATAGCCCTTGTGAAAGGGAAAAATCAACAATGCAGTGTACTGGTTTGAAAAAAGAAACATGTTCTCAATACCAACAAGAAAGAGCTTGCTTCAGAGTCCTTAAATTCCTTGCTTTAAGTGTATCTTTAATTCGTACTCCACTTTTTTTTTTTACTTTTCTGTCTTATAGCAGGATTCTTAGGTTATATAATCAATGATCATGGAATAGCAGAACCTCCTGTTCAATCTGGGTCTCAGAAATATGAACATAAAGCCTGTTCCAAACCATATTAAACTTCGCTGGGTCCCAACTCTTAATTTGCAGAAGGAAGAACTTGGCAGACTATGAAGTCCCTCCTAGCTCTAAAACTTGCGTTCTATGATAAAATCCACCAAACTTCTGGTTCATGCCACAAGCATTCATTGAGAGAATGCTAAAAGTGTGAGGGTCAAAATGCAAACAAGGCAGACTGTTCTATGGAGAAAAGTATTATCCTATGGGTTAACAGTGGCTTGATATGAAACTTTCTTCCTCTGTTATAAGATATTAAGGCACTAAATTGGAGGTATTTGGGAAGGATTAGCAAAAATACTCAAAATGCTAGAGATATCCCTTTGTTTTAAATATAAAGAACCCCTTTGGTATCATCCTAGAGAAAGTAGGTCAACTGGCTGGTTAATTTAAAAGTTGACCTGTTCCTCTCCCTAAAAAATGCATCCAAATTCCACTTGAAGTAACCCCCCCCCCAAACCCACAAATAGTTGTTTTATTATTTAGTTTAAAAAATACAAATATGAGACTAACAATCTTGGGCTATTGGAAAAACAACAACCAATCAACAAATTCTGTCAATACTGTCAGAGGCAAAGAAAGAGCTAATGTACCCAAAAATCATTTTTAAATTTATTGCAAACTCTGGTGTTCTGCATCAGTGAGGTAGTTTGAAAGATACTTCAAGTTAAATGAGTAAGGACGTTACCAGACATCCACACTGCATCTCACATGCCTCCGGAGGTATATGTCTTCCAGGTAAGGCAGGGATTATCCTTTAACCCTGTGCATATATAAAGGCTCACCCATCAACCCAGAAAGACCCACACTTTCATTGTAGTGGCGAAGGGTTTGCATTAAATCATCCAGCTTCCTCTGTCCTAGTTTCCTTTGAGACAGAAAACAGGCTTGCCTTCCCGAACATTGAAGCAGCAACCTTCAGTATAAGCGTAACAGCGCTGATTATTGATAGTTTTTTATACTTCTAGGTGCAAGACAAAGGAAGTGACTCAGCCTGTACCCAGTGTATAAGAGAAACGGGGGGGAAAGAAAATCCCACTCAGCTAGCATAAATGCATATTTCCTCAAGGCTGTAAGCCCTGTTTCTCTTAGTGCTTTAGGATTTTTTTTTTCATTGTTGTTACTGTTTTGCTTTGCTATTTAAAATTATGTGCACTTGCAAAATAAATGGGTACAGTTAAAATAGAGAAGGAAATCTCCATCAAATCATACTAGGGTATTCAGCTTATGGCCCATTTTTCTGTTGTAGCACAAGTTAATATAAAAAAAATTCTTTTGCAATCTGTAGGACTATATGGAACTTTGAATATATCAAAGGGTTTCTGGCATGGCAGGATTAAGGCCTCTAGAGACCCTATAAAGAGATAAGCCCTCCAATATGTATTCTTAAATTGGATTTTATATATGCCAAAATTAAAGATGCTTCTGCCTAGAATTTTTTCTAATGGCAAAATTTTGGATTAAAAATGTAATCAATTTCAATTTCATCTGCTCCAAAGAAGGAACAGATCTTTTCTCATTTTTTAGTGCCCTTGCTTCACTAAGCATGAGATTGAACCAGTAAGCCAACTGATGCTCAGGGGCACCACGTGATGGCTTTAGTTATGTACCTCAAATTTAGACATGTTCTTGGTCTTAATTCCTGTGGATGTAAACCTACTGTAAATAGGATCTCTTAAAGATGTTATTTTTAGTGAAGGTGTGGCCCAGCTGAATGAGAGTGGGTCTTAATCTGGATTATGGTAGTCTTTTCCAACAGAATAAATTCAGGAATAGTGAGAGAAGACCCTGGGAAAGAGTTGGAACCCAGAAGTCACTGGAATAGGAAGAGAAAGGAGAGGGTATCGCCATATATATGTCCAGGTGACAGGAAAGCCAAGAAAACACAAGACTCCCAGCCAGCCAAAATACTACCAACCCTGGGAGCAAGCGAGCCTTCCAATCTCTGAAACTCTAAGAAAGTGAGTTCCCACTGTCTAAGTCAACCTTGTGTGGGTAGCCTGTGTAGCTTAAGATACCCTCTCATTGTTAACGGGAAATTAAAATTCCTACCTATGTGAAATTGCAAAAACCCATGAGTCATGGGCCTTTAAAAAACTTCTCCATAGGAATGAAATCATGATTTTGTAATAACTTAAAGGCTTTCAGTTGTTGTGGTTATTTGTGTTTCACAGCCCTGTTCTAGAGGACTGACCTCTGACAAACTGGGGTGTAACTTTATTTAAAAGGTACTCCTTTTACTTTACTTTGTCCAAAAAGAACTTTATAGTGAACTTTTCCATATCTACTGCAATATATTGTCTCCTATTCCCTGCTTAGACAAAAAAAAAAAAAAAAAGATCTAATTTTGAGGCCACAGGTCAATGGACTCTCAGATCACTCAACTAATGTGAAACTAAAGGGATGCAGGCTAAAAAAATCCTCATTTAGAAGAACTGAGAAGGTTCACTTTTTTGCATATGAAATCCTTTCCAACTCAAGGCATCGGCCCAGTACAATTTTGTTTTGCTATTACCCAAACCAAATCCAGAATCTAGGCCAGGGCTTGAAGTTTTAAAAACCAGAGGCCTGCAGGCATATTACCACTAAGTTAGGAGGCAAGTCAAACAAAGTTGCTCACAAACACCTAGAACGGAAAAGGCACGGAAGCAAACATCTGCAATAACGATCGTTGAGAACCATACATTTTTCTTCTTGAGTAGTGACTTAACACATAGTGACACTCAGAAACCTCCCTCTGACCTGCTCCCTGTGAACCTGGCCTCGGCATTGTTGACTACCGGACAGGACATCAGACCCAGCAAATTATCTCCTTCCGAAAGTGGGTCCTGTCTTATAATAGGTTTCATCCTTTGGTAAACATTTAAAAATTCTTGGCCTGATGTCAAAATGTGTTTGTGTGTTCATCCAGAGACGCATTCAGTAAGCAAGTACATACTGTGAGCTACTAAGCACCGGGAGCTGATGCAGATATTAGGGAGACTGCGGCGAGCAGGGCGACAGGCTCCACTCTCACGGAGGTGACATTGTGGTTCAGAGAAGACTCAGATAACTCAAGTCCACTGTGAGCTGGACACAGCTCCCTGGAGAAGGTGCTTCCTTTCATAGCCCATATTATGACAAAGAGGACATTTGGGAAGGAAATTAAAACTATTTATGTTACCATGAAAACCTTCTGAAATCTCAGTGTTCCAAAACATGTGCAAAAGCGTGTCTTCTACATAAGGCTCCTTGCCAACAGCAACATGTTCCTAAGCATGAGTAGAGAGGAGGTGTGCGCCTGTCCACATGGTTTTCCATACGGCAGATTCATCTTATTTCCAAAACTTCATAAAAAATCTGCAGCACTGTGAAAAATACATTGGTTGGCATGACCTAAAGTATCAGATTATCTAAGTATATAAGTAGTAAAGTAACATTATTTACTAACATTATAGTACTAACATTGCTTACCAACAAATGGCAAATTATTTTACACATTGTCTCCTTTACGTTCTGGCTGGCCTGAACGACAGCTGTCATATTTGTGAAATACCACCTAAAACTTTCGTGATGTTTAGGAAAAGGGTCTAATTTTCTCATCACCCAAAACAGAAACTCTGTATTAAAGGGTCTACATTTTTTGGAAACTGTAGGAACACATAATAATTCTAAAGATTTCCTAATCAGTAAAATAATTTAGCCTTCCTAAATGAGGACGATTACTATGAGTCTGTTTTCCTCTCCAGCATTATCCTATTATCATCTACTGTATTTTTATTTACCACAGATGTAATGTCATCTGTCACCATAAATAATGCTACAAATTAATACTACCAATAATACTATAAATATAGCTATAAATTTGATGCCACAGTCAGAGAAAAAAAATAAACATTTAAAATATTTATTCTCTCAAGGGGATGTTTGCTTCTCCTTTATGACTTCTAAGAGTACAATCATTTGAAAATGAGAGTTTTGTCCTCTGGAATACCATACTTCCCTTTGTGCTCTTCAAATAATTTCCTTAGCTCCTTCAGATAGGTTTGATGCAGCTCGTCGATCTGCTCTGGGGTTGGGTGCAGGATCTTATCAACAGGAATTGGGCAGCCCACTGCAAAAAAGAGAATACATCATCGGTGGGAAACCCAAGCCACAACACCTCCCACTCTTACCGCTAACAGAGAGCTCTGGAAAGACTTGCCAATCAGAATCCATTCGGGCCCACTAGTGCCTCTCCTTTTTCATTTTATTGGTTGCCTGTGGTGGTCACACCATCTCACTTCATAGTAGAGAACATTCCTTCTCAGCAGACACTGGACTGTCAGTGCCATTGGTTTTGACTTTTGAGTGAAATGAGCCACTGTGCTGCCAGCAGCTGTGAGGCGTGTGGACATAGCTGGGTGCCACATCACCAGCACTCTCCTTCTGGGCAGCTGGCAGCCAGACCACAGTGCCCTACTATTACTGCTGTAAAATCTTTGACTCATCATCCAACCCCCACTCAGACTCTTTAAATAGTTTTTCTAAAAAATAATATATATATATCTTCACAGCTAAGTATCTGTATTAAAGAAACACATGCAATTATGAGGATTTCAGTGTTTGTAACAATGAAAAACCAAAAGCCAACTTAAAGTCTCAACAGAAGAATTATTAAATAAGCCCCGAACCATTCATTTAATGGAATCCTAATCAGCAATTTTATTTAAAAAATGAAATAATATATATGTGTAGACACCCGCATATATAGATATCTAAAAGTGAGGGGGGGGGAAGCAAGCTGTTAAAAAAAAATACAGTGTGATCCCATTTATGAAAAAAAGTCACCTTTCTGGGTATATATATAAGCATTTAATGCATAGAAAAAAATCTGGATGCCCTACAGAATAAATACAAACCAGAATAATTTTTTAAAAATAATAAAGAGCAGGGGAATGGTCATCTGGAAGTAAGTAAACGAACCAAGAAAGCATGGAGCAGGGGTGGAAAACTGGCTTCCCAAAAACAAAATGCAGCCTAGAAATACATCCTGTTTGACTCAAGGGGTGTAAAAGAGATTTTTAACCAGTTGTCCAAATTCTCAAACTGTAGTGTTTTACACATCACAGATGCAGTTGCTGCCCCTGTCCTCTCGGGTCCCCTGGCTTCCCGGGCCCAGGGACCATACCTGCCTGGCATCTGCATCTGTGAAGCCTCCTGTGGTTCCAATGCCAGCGCCTGGCTGGAACTGGTTACCACCATAGCAGTCTAGGAATCAGGGGAAAGAGTAGACAGCGGGCTCTGGTCAGAAGGGAAGTTTAATCTAAAGTTCTCAATTTTAAAATAGGGAGAAATTCATGGGATCGACAACGCCTGCCTGACCAAACAGGGGGAAAGAATTGTAACAAAATAGGGTACCAGTGGCTAAGAGTGTTCAGATAGAGTAGAGAGGCTATTCTAGAGATTACTATTATGCAAACTAGATATTGCTATTTACCATGGTTTGCCAACCCCCGACCAAAACCATTCCTGCCAACCCTAAATAATGTCTAGGGCTTTATCTGAGATTCTACAAAAGTTCCATGCACTATGATTACTTTCCAGAAACCTACAACCTCCAGATGGGTTCCTAGGCCAAATAAGTCCTGAAATGCAGAGGGGCCAGTCTCTCCAGAACATCAGCTAGCTCCATCCCCCTGTCCCATATTATCGACAGCCCTTTCCAGCATGAAAAAGTTAGAATGGGTATACCCCAAACACCCCCAAAGATTGTGAATCATGATATTGATATCTTTTTTAATCTCCAGTTTTCTTGGAGCAGCTAGAAGGAAAAATCTAAAATTGTGGAAGTATAGCCCATACCAAACTCTGAAATCTGTTCTACAACTAATTATTGCGATGTGCTTTGAGATTTACTGCTTTGTTGTATACGTGTTATATTTCACACACAAAAAAAGTCTGGAAAGGGAGACCACAAACCCATAACAGTGGTTACTTCTAGGGAATGAGGTAGGAATTGGGGAACTTCCACTTCATCTCTACTATAGGAATTTATTTACAAGATTACAAATAAAGGATTTAAAACAAATCTTGTAATTTCTATACGTAATTTAAAAGTGTTTATATACTATATATTTTTCTCACTTGTCACAATTTTTTTTTAGTCACACATTTTTAGAGAATACAAAGACACACGTAGCTTTGGCACCTGCTCTCCTGGGTCCTCTCTGCTATCACTGTGCCCCTGCGCCCTCTACTGGTCGGAAGCTGCTATTGCCTGTCAAGGACTGAAAACACGCAGGATATCCAATGACCCACTAAACAGCAAACTGCTTCTTTCTACCTTTGATTAGTTTAGACATGAGGTCATGTGGGGCGGCAGGTGAGGGACAATGGAACTCGCAGGGGAGGAGGTTTCCTTTGACCTGCCACAAGTCGCGCCATGCTACATGCAAGGCTTAGATCCACATCCGTGAGATAGGTGGTTAGTTAAGGGAAAACCCAGCAATTGTTACATAACAGAGAAGGAAGGAAGTGATGGATGTCATTTATAGGGGAAGCAAAGGGACAAAGAGAAGGAAGTGAAACAGACACACATGTATATATTTGCATGCATACATTATAATATATCCTTATTGCAACATTAACATTCTCAGATTGGTAAGTATTATATCAGATATAGCCTTAAGAAGCTTCTGTGTAATTTTCTTTGATAGCTTGGATATCAAATGTACATATGATAGACATAAGTCCTTTGTAATTCAACATAAAGAATCAGAAACACAACCCTTTCAGTTGTGGCTGGGAACATGGACTAGAAGAGGCCAATGTAGTTAGGCGATGGAATCAGGAGCTGGTGTGGGGCGCAAAAGACACCCTGCTAGACTGAGCAAGTTAGCTTCCTCTTTGAATTTACGTGTCTTATGTATAGAATAAAAGAGTATTCTTGCAGTTTCCTTCCAGCTCTGAACGTTGATGTCATTTGAGGGAAAAATTTAGAAATCTTCATGCAAATAAAGAAATCTACTAGCAAATTCTTGATTTTTTAGAAAGAGCTTCTTTTTCGTAGTACTTTTATTAACAGTGAAATTTTCCCTATGTGAGAGATCAAGCATAACTATTTAGGTTGGGAGTCGGGGACTCAGAAAGAGACAAACGGATCTAAGAAGATGCAGTGTGTGGTCCCAGCTTTTGTTAATTAGGATGTGTGAGTTCTTAATTATCAATCAAGTCTTCTTTTCTAGTAGCTATTCTACACCTAGTTTTACTACTGCTATTTTCTCATTAATAGTTTTACTATATTTCAGATGTCTCTTCCAGAGAGTTCAGAAATACCTGTACATATATTGAATTTATCATCATAAGACATTTTCTCTTTAAACGGTGTGGCAGACGTTGTAATACCAGTCCTTCTCTTATTTACATGCAGAGAAACTGAGATGCTGAAAGCTCCAACTCAATAAGCAGATGAAGTTGAGATTTAAGCTCAGTATTCCTATCCCTCCTTCTTAAACTGACCCAAACTAGATAAGAGCATATGAAACCCTTCTCAATTGCTTTTCAGGGGTAAAGCCAGAGTTAACCCATATCACAGTTAATGCTTTTACCCAAGATCCCAAGGAATCATACGTAGCTCATAGAAAAGAAGTTATAACTCCCTAAGACATTAGTGGAAAAAACCTATTTTGGTGAACTTAACTCCAAGTGAGCTACTTGGAGGCTAAATTGCACCTATACTGGAATATAACTATTATTTATTGAGGACCTACAAGATGCCATTAACTTAAATCCTCAGATCAACCCAGCGAGGTGGCCTTAATTGCTCCTGTTTTACAAATGAGAACAATGAGGCACAGAGAAATTCATTTAAATAGTCCAAGAAAAATCCCCATGAACCTGAATAGCAGTACCAGAAATGCAAAACTCTTGGGGAATGGGCTCAGGTCAAAAGGCCGTAAGATGAACACGTGGAGGCAGGCATCCTTGGTCACTTTGCCTTCTGTAGAGGGGAAGGCAGGCAGAGAAACAAAGGACCAGGGCATCAGCTTTGAGGGTCTCTATCTTGCTTCACATCTCAGCCTTAAGGCAAACGAGCCCTATCCCCTTAGGTCATCACACAATGGGGCCTCAGTTCACAGTAAGAGGCTGGTGGATTATAAGTGCTGTCACATTTTACCTGTTACTATCATTAGAGACTCAACGTCTTCATCTGCGAAACCAGGACGCAAAACACCCCTTCCATACCCAACTCCAGTGTAAGGGGACGAAATAAAATGATCCACCTGGAATTGTGTTATTGCAAGTGGGGATATTGTGAGAAGGGTCCCTGCAGCTCTAGAAGACAAGCATTTTTCTCTCTCTCTCGACAAAAAGGAGACTTTTTTGCTGCTAACGAGAAGAAAAAAATGTTTTCAACATAAAACTAGATTAGTTGCACACTGCTTTTTACAACATAAAGGGAAAAACAGCTGCATCCGGCTGCTGCTCTTGGAAATAGAACTTCTTGCCCTGGAAAAATCTTCTAATGCCTACTTGCTGTAGCAGAGTCAGGAATCATAGTTCTTGTTTTATGTTTTGCTGCTTTTTATAGATGCATGCTTATTGGTTCCATTTTCCAAATTCCATCCAACAGTTCAAGATTAGTCATGTATTTATTGCCTTGCACAGAACTCTTGCTCCAATTTCTATGGGTGCTGTGCTGCATTCACCTAAGCTGAAGAATGAGCAGCTTCATGGGTTGCAGTAGAGTTTGGAAATGTGCATTGCTTTCTCCTCACTGAGGCAAGCCATAGACCTCTCACAATAAAAAAAAAAATCTTTATTCTATTTTTCTGTAATTATGAAAATTCCATAGACTTAATCTCTCTAGTGGTGCTACTCAGGAAATACTTTCTCAAGACAGTATATAGCTGTACAACTAGAGAGAGAAAAGGTAGGGTGTTGTGTGGCAGACACTGAGGAACCAGATAAAACTTGGGTTCAAATCCAACCTCTGGCATATAATAGAGGCTGGAGAGACACCCATTGTCAGTGTGTGTGTGTGTGTGTGTGTGTGTGTGTGTGTGTGTGTACATCTATCTGCACATACATTAACGTGCTGGTTATCTTACACTGTTATCTCCTTAAAGCCCTACTTTACAATGAAGACTTAATTAAGTTCCCTTTTCTTGCTTTCTATTTCAGATAATCTGCTTACTCTGCTTTTTTTTCCCCATCTGTATATAATGATTTGACACATAAGGAATTACTTTTGCCCTCAAGTGATTTCAAATCAATTTAAAACAAAGTACATTCCCCTCGGTGGTAGTTAGGTTCAGGTGTCAACTTGGCCAGGTGATAGGGCCTCGTTCTGTTGCTATGGACTTGAATCATTAGCATGTGAAACTCATCTATGGCTGACTACATCTTCAGTTGCCTAAGGGGAGTGTCTTACACAGTGAGTGATGTTTAATTTAATTCCCAGGAGGCTTAAAAGAGAGACCTCAATGTGGCACAGCCCAAGCACACCTCATAACAAGAGCCACAGTTCAGTCCAGATGTATGGAGATGCAGAAAGGAATTGCCTCAGGGAAAGCTGTTGGAACCCAAAAACCAGGAGAGAAACCAGCAGACGTCACCGTGTGCCTTCCCGTGTAACAGAATGAAAGCTAGCTGCCTTTCCTCTGAAGAACTATAAGTTTTTAGCTAAATAAATCCCCTTTTATTCAAAGGCAATCCATCTCTGATGTGCTTCATTCTGGCAGCTTTGGCAGACTAGAACAGCCTCCCTAACTTTTTTTTTTTAATCTCAAACCTATAGAAAGAATAATGCAATAAGCACTTGTATACCCTTCACCTAGATTCACCAACTTTCAATATTTTTTAACACAGTTGGTTTCTCTCTTGTGCTCCTTCCTTCTCTTCTCTCTTTCTCTCCATACATGTGTATTATCATTTTCATTTTATAGAACCATTGAAAGTAATTGTAAACATCATGTGACATCATCATGTGATGCATCAACCCTAAATATTTCAGCATGTATCACCTAAGAATAAGGATACTGTCCTATATAACAACAACTCCACTATCATAACCAAGAAATTTAACATCTGTACAATACTATTTGATATTTAATTCATATTCAAACTTTAGCAACTGCCCCAATAATATTCTTTATAGCTGTTTTCTCCTCTATTCCAAGACAGCTGTTGTGTGGCTTTAAGTTCCTCCTTCTTTTTTGTCTTTTCATGCCATTGATACTTTGAGAGGCCAGGCCATTTGTTTTTTGTTTTTTTCTTTGAAAAATAACATATATACAACAAAGCAATAAATTTCAAAGCACACCACAACAATTAGTTATAGAACAGATTTCTGTTCTATATGGATTATAGTTCCACAATTTTAGGTTTTTCCTTCTGCTCTAAGACACTAGAGACTAAAAGAAGTATCACTATGATTCAGCAGTCATGCTTATTTGTTAAATGCTATCTTTTCTGTTACAACTCCACCTTCTGCTTTGATCTTTCTCCAAAGAAGATCATATGATAACATGGGATAGGAAGCTGGAACTAGTTGATGTACTGCAGAGGCTAGCTCCTCTGGGTTTCAGGACTTATCTGGCCTAGGAACCCATTTGGAAGTTGTAGATTTCTGGAAAGTAATCATAGTGCATGGAATCTTTGTTGAATCTCAGATACAGCCCTAGGTGCTCTTTAGGGTTGGCAGGAATGGTTTTGATTGGGGTTTATGCTATGATAAATAGCAATATCTAGCTGAAGTTTGCATAAGGGCAGCCTCCAGAGTACCTGTGGCCTCTTGATTCTATCTGAACTCTCTCTGCCACTGATACCTTTGTTATAATTCTTTTACCCCTTTTGGTCAGGAAAGCATTGTTGATCTCAGGGTTCCAAGGCCAGGTTCATCCTGGGAGTCATGTACCCCGTTGCCAGGGAGACTTTCACCCTTGGATGTCATGTCCCAGGTAGTAGGGAGGGTAATGACTTTACTTGCAGAGTTGGGCTTAGAGAGAGAGGACACATCTGAGCACAAAAGAGGTCCTCTGGAAGTAACTCCTAGAGTTGATTGCAGGTAGGCTTAGCTTCTCAGCTTCATAATTAAGCTTCACAAGAGCAAGATTCAAGATTAAGAGCTTGGCCTATTGACTCGGGAGTTCCTAATATTTGAGCCAATATCAGGGGTTTTCATGGTGGCAATGCTTAAGAGTTCCATATTTTTTCTCCCATCCCTTAAGGGACTTTGCCAATACTTTTGTTTGTTTGTTTGTTTGTTTGTTTGTTTTTGCATGGGCAGACACTGAGAATTGAACGCAGGCTTCCTGCATGGCAGGTGAGAACTCTGCCACTGCACCACCATTGCCTGCCCGCCAATACTTTTTAATTATCTTCTCAACATACTCTGGGATGTATCTAGGCATTACATTAAACTATACAGAATTATAGGCTCTCATTCCCTTTCTGGGAGGCCACTGGTTTTATACAATGACTCATATATGAATTTGCCTGGTTATTTTCTCATGACTTGATTAGATTTAACATTTCAGCAAGAATATTTGCACAGGGATACTGAAGCCCATTTGAAAGAGCCCCACAATAGGGTTAAGACAGATTTCTGTTCTGTATCCCAGCCCCCATTTGCCTAGCACCTGGAGTTTACGGCAAGATTTTCCAAATCTCCTGTCATTTAGCCACAGAATAGCCCAGAGAGGAAATAGGACAATTATTATCATCTGCTCTTTACCATTGTAGAATCTGAAGCTCAGAGAAGATAAATGAAACATCCGAAGTTACTCAGATTCAGACCTCGAACCCATTCCA
This sequence comes from Myrmecophaga tridactyla, assembly GCA_004026745.1. NCBI lineage: Eukaryota > Metazoa > Chordata > Mammalia > Pilosa > Myrmecophagidae > Myrmecophaga > Myrmecophaga tridactyla. Next base: position 46,067 of record PVIY010017299.1, read on the forward strand.
GCTCCTTCTACATATATGGGGGATGTGCTGACGTATAGATGATATGTACCTTCTTCAGGTCAAGTCAATTTGTGTGTGTTTGGTTGGTGCCTTACTGTTACCTGTCACGGTGGGATTACAGGGGAAAAAACAATTTCTTGATGGCATTGTTTGTATTCCCTCAATGTTGCCTTAAGAGTAAAAATGGAATGAACGCTTCTGTCATATTGATTATCAGATGATGGGGTCTGTAGTTAAGAGAAAGTTCATGAGAGTCTTGAAGTTAGAAGAATTGAAATTGCATTCCTTTGTGTGCTACATGCAAACATAGCTGTTAAGCTTGTCAAGGTATCTATAATTCAGAATAATCTACCACTGGGAGGAGGGAAAAAAAGTTCTTTATAGTAAAATGCCAACTAGTACACGGACCTCATGATTTGACTCACTGAGAAGGATACAACCTATTTCTGTGGACTTCTTGCCAAAAATGTATCTGGAATATAATCATGAGGAAATATACCACCAAAGTTCAGGAACATTCTACAAACAATTGGTCTACGCTCTCCAAAACCACCTATGCCAAAAAGACAAAGAAAAGTTGAAGAACTATTCCAAATTAAAGAAAACTGAAGAGATATGAAAATTAAATGCCACGTATAATCCTACTCAGGGGACTCCCCTCCACCACAAAACAAAAAACAACCAAAAAAAAAACCACTGACAAGTAACAAGGAAATTATTTGGATAATCGGCAAAATTTGAATATAAATTATATATTAGATACTTGTACTGAATCAGTGTTAGATTTTCTGAATTATACTGCCATTATAGAATAGAAAGATATTGCTCTTAAGTGATATATATGTAAAGGTAATTAGGAGCCAGGAGTCATGTTGTCTATGCTTACTCAGAGAGTTCATTGATAATAATAATGAAAAGTGCATTATTATAGCATTAGAGAGAAACTATAGCATAATGTTAACTGGTAAGTCTAGGAGAAAGGTATACAGGAGTTAATTTTACTACTCATGAAATTCTTTCGAATGTTTGAAATGTTTCAACATAAAATTTTTTAAAGTGAAAAGTAACACATGCTATGAAACATGAAATTTCCTCTTTTAAATAGCAAGTTTCACTTCTGTTTTTATTCTCATCCTCACGGAGCTCAGTAATGCAGAAATAAAAAATACAGAATTAAAAGAAGCAATGTTCTTCCAAGAAACTTGATGCTTTACACATTTTCTTAAAGTCTGAACGAATTCAACTGTCCCTCTGGCTGTCATAATGGATATGACATTTAAATCACTTTTTCTCTGTTACTATGTAAACATTTCATTGTATGTGATAGATTGATAACATTCATAAAATATATAAATTACAGACTATTTGTTAAATATATTAAGAAAAGATATAGTAACTTCTTTGCAAGTTACATCCAATGAGATTGCCCCTCAGTAAGGAGAAAAGAAGATTTTGATGGAGGATGCAGAGAAATCTGATGATTTAGCAAGGTCTGGGGTAAGAAATATGTTGTAGAGGTGACTCTGCCCTGAATATGGCACTTTGGATTCAGTAAGGACACATGTTTAAAGAAATGTAAAGGGATATTACAGTATTAGTGAGAATCCCTTAAAATTGAAAGGAGAGGTCTTCATTGGTTGAGGTCACCAATGAAGACCAGGCTAAAGATGCTTGGGAACACTTTATAGGATGGAGAATTTGGGCATCTCTGGATACCTGTGAGTGAAAGGATTATAGCTGAAGTGATCATTTAGAAGGAGTTCAGCTAAAATGTATGGAATTCACACCTGCAAAACTATGTACAGAGCTCTTGCCATGTGAGTAGTGCTTATTTATATTAACAAAGCTTTAGTTAAGTTGAAGGGGGAGCAAAGGGGCCACAAAAATAACTTGCTGCTCTGCATTCTGCCTGCATCCTGACCAGGATGGGACAGGAAGAGTTTTGGTCAGGGAGTCCACAAGAAACAACCCTGGGTCTAAAGGGCTTCAAATTTAAATAGAAACAAACCTAGTAATTTAGATCATTGTTTTAATATCATATTATGTTTTATTTTCTGTGGCATTTGATTAATAAATAGCTTTATTTTTGCTTATGGAATTGGAAATATTCTCTCCTTAACCTGTACTATTTCTCTCCTTAACCTTATTTCGTGTAAATAAAAGTTTTAAATGCACATAGTTTTGAAGATTTGGTTTGCACAAATCAAGTTGTTCTCACCATTTGGCTTCCACTCAGACATCATAAGAGCAGGCAACTGAGTTTTATGTATGTTCATATTCTTAGCTTCATTTTTAAAAGGCTTTGAGCAATAACTGGACATTGAGGGTGTTGAAGACTCTAAATGGTATTTCTGATATAATCCTTTTAGAGGGCTGTGGGGAAGAGTGGGTCAAATCACTTTTCTCTTACTCAGAATCTTTAAGAGAAGCAAGTTGGGCAGGTATGAGTGAAAACAAGAACTGTACTTTTTTGGTGTTTATAACTAAATCAGATGCAGTAATTTCCATTGGATCCTTTGACCAATTAATGATTTCTGTCAAGTGGCAAACCATGTTACTTCTTTACAATATGCTTAACTTAGCTAGGGGATAACTGTAATCATTAAACTCAACAGAACAAGCTTTCAACATTCACAAGTTATTTCATGTGTGATTATGAATTTCTTTTCATTAGAATTCTTAGTTCCTAAAATCAATCTTAGCATTTTCTTTATATCCCCCAAAATATTAACTGCATTACTTTGCAAATGAAGGATAGAAATGATTAATTAACATGCCAAAGTGTAACCAGCTTATCTTGAAAAATATGATCGAAAACAATTTATCTCAGTATTCCTATTTCACTAAGAATAAGGCTGCTACCATTCCATTTGAGTTAAATACAGCATTTAAAACGTATGACCACATGAGAAACACCCAGCCCTTAGACCCTTATGATAGCAAAATCTTCTAGTGAAGCAGACAAAAAACTTTCGACTATATTTGAATTTCATTTAATGGACTATCCATGGTAAATAGAGAAAGTGCATGGTTTTTGTTATTTCTGCTATCAGCACCAGCCTGGCACTTTCTCATTTCAGTGTTCCAGTCCCACTCCTACCTCCTTATTACTTGGCCCCTCAGTCCTCTTTATCAACATGATCTGTCACTCTCCTCTCCTTCCTTGATAACCAAACATGCAACTTTTAAAAACAGTTAGCCCACACACCTAAAGCAAGAGCACTGAAGAAAGAAAGAAATAAATGGGAGCGCCTCAAAATTAAACACTTTTGTGCATCAAAGAACTTCATCAAGAAAGTAAAAAGACAGCCTACACAATGGGAGCCAATGTTTGGAAACGACGTATCAGATAAAGGTCTAGTATCCAGAATTTATAAAGAGATTGTTCAACTCAACAACAAAAAGATAGCCAATCCAATTACAAAATGGGAAAAAGACTTGAATAGACACTTCTCAGAAGAGGAAATACAAATGGCCAAAAGGCACATGAAGAGATGCTAAACGTCCCTGGCCATTAGAGAAATGCAAATCAAAACCACAATGAGATATCATCTCACACCCACCAGAACGGCCATTATCAACAAAACAGAAAATGACAAGTGCTGGAGAGGATGTGGAGAAAGAGGCACACTTATTCACTGTTGGTGGGAATGTCAAATGGTGCAACCGCTGTGGGAGGCAGTTTGGCGGTTCCTCAAAAAGCTGAATGTAGAATTGCCATATGACCCAGCAATACCACTGCTAGGTATCTACTCAGAGGACTTAAGGGCAAAGACACAAA
>PVIY010017300.1:0-49718 GCA_004026745.1 Myrmecophaga tridactyla
ACAACGATAGAAACTTCACATTTGGAACTTTCACAGACTCTGCCCCATGTGTGTCTTCATTTGCTTGATTTTGATCTGTATCTCTTCATGGTAATAATCTGAGCCATAAGTAGAACAACTTTCAATGAGTTTTGTGAGTCCCGTTAAGAAATTATCAATTTGATGTTGTTTTGGGGAACTTCCTAAACTTACAGTTGGTGTCATGTGTGATGACAATTGTGGACTGTGTTCAAACTGGCAATTTGACTAAGTCAAAGTATATCAAATGTTCAGCTTTATGATTATATCTCTTTCTATATGTTACTAATTGTTCTAGACAATATAATCAATATAATATGTATCCTTAACATATGGCAGTGTATCTCAAATTAACATTATTTTATTTCACCTGTAATATAAGAAATATCAAGATTACAATGCCATTTACTCTCCTACTCAATTCCCACATGATCTATTAGCATAATTTAATTAAAAAATCAAAACTTAGCTCCTGTAGAAAAAGTCAGAACTAGGGGAATAAAAAAAAGGTTTTATTTGATGATATAAAGTCAGGAGAATGTCTTAATCTACTAGATGGGTGATATGACTAATGAAATGAACCAGAGGCTTTGTAAAACTTATGTTTATCTCCGGTAGTGTGGTGCTTTTTTTGGCTTAAAATATTGCTTTATTTAAAAGAATAAGGAAAGAAAAGAGTTACATCAGTTTTACTGTTATATTAAAGAAATGCCATGAATATATTAAGAACTGAAACACATTGCAGTGCAATATTTATTGCATATTTCTATATCCATAGAAGGAGATGGGATATATAAATAAATATTATAGATTATAATTATCAATAAGAATAGGATTTTTATAAAACTCTTACTTTAAAAATAATGCATCTATATTATTTGTTGGTTATCTTTAATTAATAAAAACCTATAAGATAATTAAAATTAGAGAAAATTGACCAAAGATAAGCAAAGAACAAAGAAAAGCTGGAAGAAAGGATAACAGAAAAAAACACAGCCACATTTTTTTTATAATATAATGGATTTATATTTGATATAGCATTTTTCACCAAAGGATGTTAGTTGGGTAATCAATATAAAGTTTTTTTTTATATTAAATCTTTTTCTCTATTGCCATATTAGGTACATTGGCTACATTTTTCTAATCTTTGTTCTCCAAAGAAATAAAGGTTTGATTTTTGACTAATTTTCATATCTAAGTACACTATTAGCTTGAGAGATGAGAGAACAAAAGTCTAATTAAAACATGATGAAAAGACTCCTCAACAATTCAGGAGGCAGTGATTATAAGGGAATGATGGCAATTTCCTAGGATTCTGAACAAGAACTTCCTTCTTACTATTTCATGAGCTTTGAGATGTCTGAAAGTATGGAATATTATCTATGCAAATTTGAGTCATATTATTTATTTGACCTTTACAACCAGCAAACAGAAATTATAATCTGCTTTTTTTCAGCGTTTTCTTTGATGTGAAGAGAAGCTTTTTTCCCACTTAGATCAATTTGTTCCCATTTATAGGGAAATACCTAGGAATGTGAAATTACCTCATTTACTATCTGTTTCTTGGTAACTTTCAGACACCAAGCTCAATTTTAACCTCAAAAGCACAAAGGGTTTCGGGATGAAGTTTGATTTAGAAGGCCCTTGGAGGTCACACCTGTCCATTTCTGTTTTGTGCATATGCCCCCAAACAAGCACGAATGCTTGGAATGCTGAGAACCACACCTAACAAGACAGCGATTGCATCTCCAGCTTCTACTGCTTCAACAACAGGCAGCACCAAAAGCAGTGGAATGAGGACTATCAACAATTGGTTTGAAACTAAGGTCATGATGCTGAGATCTTGAGGGCTGAAGATTCCAAAGAAATGGTTTATATAGACATAGTTTTACTGACTTGAAATACCCCTTTCTTGGAGCTTCAGATGCTCAGGCTAGGAAGTTCCATGTGACACTGCCTCTCAGGAAACCACCATGACAGGAATCCACAACCACATTTTAATAGATATATTTTGGGATAACAAGAATTTTTAATGTGTCTGTAGTCAGGGTAACTAAAGTCAATTAAGGTGAAGAGATCGTAGGATATAAAACATATTTAGCATTATCTGTAGTTGCTGTTCAGAAGATGTCAGTAAGAAATGATATCCAGATCACTGACTATGGAGGTTTGGAACTATGTACCCCAGAAAAACATGTTCTTCAAGTTAATTCACCCCACTGGGTGTGAATCTATTGTACGTGGGACTTTTTGATGAGGTTGATTCCCATAAGACGCGGCCCACCTCCATCGGGATGCATCGTAATGCTGTCACTGGAGTCCTTTAGAGGGGAAAGAAATTCACGCAGAAAGAAAAGCCACAGAGAGCGCACCCAGGGACTGAACATCAATCAAACCGGCAAGAGAAGCGAAAGACCAGGAGATGCTGCCGTGTGCTTTGCCAGGTGACAAGCTAAAGACCAAGAATTGCTGGCAGGCAGGACTGGAACATCACCCTCTGGCAAAAAAAAAAAACTCCTTGATGATGACTTGATTTTTATTTTTATTTATTTATTTTTTTAGGTGCATGGTCCAGGAATTGAACCTGGGTCTCCCACACGGAAGGCGAGCATTCTACCACTGACCCTGTGCACTCTGAACATTTTTTTTTCTAACCTCAAAAACATTAAATTCCTATTGTTTAAGGCAAACCATTGCATGACATTTGCTTGAGCAGCCTAGGAAACTAAAACACTGACCCACTTGGAATTTGTCCAGCCAGCCACTTCTTTTGTGAAAGAAGTAAAGGATATCAGAATGTTATTTTAAGGTGTGGAGAGGGATAAAAATGAGGGAATTCGTACTTAATTGCTTCTAATTAACAAACTGAAAGTCTATTTCTTGTACAGTGGTTGAAATTAAATTTTGGAGGACTTAAGTACGGAACGATCTAGGATATCTCTAATGAGAAGGAAAAAAATAAATACCAAGCAGCAATAATCAATCAAGGATCTGTATTCCTTTTTTACGTGAACCCATTTTTCTGGCACCTTCTAGGCACCCACAGAAGACATTTTAACTCAGCATTCAGGTTTTAATTCTAACCTCTCACTTTCTTTCTGTCTCTTTCTTTCTTTTTCCTACACTATGTTTGTGTATATTCTATGCCTAAATTTACCAATATGAGCCACATATTAAAAATGTTTTTATTTCTAAGGAAAAAATATAAAAAATGAAATAATGTGGCTACAACTAAGGATCTATTGCTTACTCTTTTGATATTATTGTTGAGAGCAGAGAGGTTCTTGTTCTTCAAACTTACCTCAAATGAAATAAAATAATTATGATGGGTTTTTACTAAGGCTTAATCACTTCTATCTCAAGGAATGCAATAAAGTGACTTACGATATCTCTCAGTGCAATGTGATGCCTGCGGTGTATTTAAAACACTCTTCAGTCTCTCTGGCTAAGTTAGAATAATTGGGGAGATTTTTTTTTTTTAATCCCACAAGCTCAAATAATTGCTGTTAATACTTTACTGTTGTTTAATATTATCCTGGACGGAGAATAAAGTATTAGGAGAAATAGCCATTAATTAGTCACTGTCTCCTAGTATCCTCTTATACAGATGATAAATTAATGGTAGTCCAAATATGGCAATATTCCCTGATATTTATATGATTCTAAAACTCATGAAATCCTCCTTTCTTTTACCTTCATATATAATTTCAAATATAATTTCAAGTTCACACTCGGTTAATGAGATAGATTTGAACTATTTTTTCTGATTTGTCCTCTTTCTCAGCACTTCTACTGAGACACAACTTTCATTTTTCATCCAGTTGTTGGAAGTTGGCCAGTATCTAATAGAAGTAAATAGCTGTATTAGGCTACTGACTTAGTTCTTGAGTTAATGTCTGGAGCAAGACCAGGAGAAGTCTCGGGGCCTGTTAATGGAAAAGAAAGGACAAAAAAAGGATCTCCCTTTTATATTTACCATCTCCGAATGTTTTACCATCTGGCTTTGTGTAGTCATTTATTCATCTACTAATATTTAATGAGTGTCTTTTCTGTGCCACTAAGCACAAGATAAGACCTGCAAATTCCCTACTTTCATGATGAGACAAACAATAAACAAACATATAACAAACACTAAAAAATGCTATGAAATAGAGCAAACAGATGTATATATTTATTTACATATTACTATCTTACACTTTCATTCATTGTAGATTTAAAAACCCCACAGCAACAGAATTTTTAAGCTTTTTTTTTTTTTATTATTACACCGGCAGGCACCAGGAAGTGAACCTGGGTCTCTGGCATGGCAGGTGAGAACTCTGCTACTGAGCCATCATTGCCCTCCAGCAATATATTAAGATAAAATTTTTGAGAAATCAAGACTTTTAGATAATCTAATGAGCCAAATCAATCAATCTTAGGAGTACCCATATCCCCAAAACTTCCTCACTTTTAAACTCTCACATCATTCCCCATCAGGAATGATCAGGTATAGATTCAGATATGTTAGTTCTAGAGAACATCTTTGGAGAAATCTCATCATTTTACACAGTAATCCTCCAAATATAATGAAGACAGCAATGCTTCTCAAAATTTTATTATAACTCATTTCTTTTTAGCCAATTTACTTTCCTTTTCTCCTCTCATCGAATCCAGATTTTCTAGAAGTTCCACAATAATCATTCTATAATTGACCTTAGAATTTCCCTTAACCGAGAAGAATAATTATTTTATACAATTAAAAATCACTTATAAACCATGACACATTCTTCACTGATACATACATTGTCAATTAAAATGCACACATACACTTAGGTAATTTTTTTTTCTCTACTTCTTCTTGTTTGTTTTCAGGCTTACTTGAAAACATAACAGACAAAATATAGACCATTGTATGACTTTTTTTTTTCCTTCTTGATTTTGACTCATTATTTAAAAATACTGCTATTACTGACATGCATTTGTTTTTTCTTTCTTTTTTGCATGGGCAGGCACCAGGAATCTAACCCGAGTCTCCGGCATGGCAGGCAAGAATTCTGCCTGCTGAGCCACTGTGGCCTGCCCCTGATATGCCTTCTGCAGTTCAAAATTACTATGCAGAATATTAGCAATTATTTCAGAATTTCATCATTTTTAAATGATCAGTATTACAATGTATTGGAAAACATTATGATGAGAAACTTCAGAGTTCTGGGCTCCTTTAACAGAAGCCATCTAAATTATTTTAATAAGCTATCGATTAGGTTTCTTTGAACTTATCACCAGGTATTTTGTACCTATAGAGAGATAGCAGCTAGTAACTAAGGCAAACTGTCATACCGTATGCTTGGGGTATTGCCTGATGCCCTTTCATGACAAGTATTAGACAAATAATGTAATAAATAGCCATTAACTAAATCCAAAAGGAACTACTGTGCACTAGTGAGAAGTGGGATGATGGTGTGAGAGCTATGGCTCCGTGCCAGCCTTTCAGACTTCTAGAACAAAATGATATCACATTCTTGTTTTGGTGAGAAATTTTGAAAAGCTTTGGTCAATTTTAATTCACAAAGTTGTCAGTGCGAGAACCAGAAATGGAATCTATAATCCTTTTTATGTTCAACACTCCTGGTCAGATACTGATTTAAATATTATGAGAATAATTAACGCATTTTAAAGAACGTTCATGTAATATTAGGCTCTGATTTCTGTTGTATTTCCTTCTATGAATTTATAAATCAGTTTGTGTATTAAGTTGAGAAATGGCTTTGGCTTCATCTTCTGATTACACAAATTAAAAAGAAGTTTAACCAGAAAGGTTACTTGTTTATAAATCAATCAGAATCCAAGAACTAATCATATCAGGTGGCATATAGTGTAGCTTTTGTTTTGAAAATATTTTAAGACTCCATCTATGGAAAATGGTATAACAACGAAACAAAACTTCAAATTTACAAAGTTTTCTCAATATATCTACACATATATTATTTTTGTTAATAAGCCATCTGGATGTTTTCAATTTCTGTTGTTTTAAATCCTTCTAAAGTTTTTCACAACAGTTTTCTGAGTACAGAAAGTAAACTAGAAGATAATTTTCAATTTTAGTAATTCCTCACCTCAAATTCTTTCCCAACCTGCACTTTAAAATATCTAAATATTTGTACATAGAATTTCTAAATATTATTGATCCACTTCAGTTAAAAAAAAATCACTGAAATTGATTATGACTCAAAGAAACTATGAGTCATTCAACTTTGATGGTGTCTATTTCATGGAGCACCTGTGCAGTCAGATATTGAGATGGGCACTTAGAATGCCATGATGTCTCTGAAGGAGTTCACAGTTAAACAGAGGAAGGGGAAGTAAATTAATATGAGTCCTTAGTGGATCCAGGGAGAACAACCTCAGAGATTATAATTTTGAATAAATATTTGATAGCCACATTAATATGTTTTCTTTCTATATATTTTTAATTATAGAATGTAGAAAAATATTGAGTCCATTTAGTATGCATTTCCACTTCCTGAGCACCATGTTTGTTTGATTCTTGACAATTAGTATATAGAGAAGCATATTAAAATCATGATCCTAATGGAGTGAAATCCGACCTACTGTGTCTGATATATTCAAAATTCTTCATAATAAAATATGTGGTGAACAACTGGATTCATCAAGCAGGAATCTCAATTAATTAACCAATCAAATCAAATTATTGTGATTGAATTTTTAAGTGAAAGGACAATTTTCATAGCCTTAAAAAATTCAATGCACTATCCTGCTCTAAATATAAAATTAGATGATGCTGAATTTAGATTTCATTTTAGAGACCAACTTATAATAAAGAAAAACAAGGAACTAAATTGAACAAAATTATAGATAGACATTCCAAAGCCATTATCTGAAGACAGTGCATTGAATATATGAGTATCTTTATCATTTTTTAAGAAATTTGTAAGCTCAAAGATACAGGTATTGACAAAAAAAATAATTTTAACCATGCAAGGTTTAACTCTGCATGCGTTCCTTTACTACAACATAATATTGTAGCAAAAGAACAATTAGTGGAAGTGCTATTCTACGTATAAAATTTTAGGTTTGACAAGTCTCATTTGTACTTCTGTCTCCTAACCACAACTCCTCACATACTTTATTTTCTCAGGTAGTTCTACTTTGAAATAATTTCCTTTCTAATACTTAGATATCATGTCATAAGGTGGTCTACCTAGTGCCAAGTGACTCTCCAAATCATTCAAGCATTAGAAGAAAGTGAAACCATTCACCTAGATAAAATCTTGTCTGATAAGTCAAGTTCAAGCACTTGCAGAATAATTTTATAGTGTTTACATATGCCATGTATACAAGGAATACCTAATATGAAATTTTTGTTAATGGATCAGCATTAACATAGATCAGTTATTTTAAGGTAGAACAAGTATTCAATGAGAAAAAAAAGAACAAAATTCTTGTATAAACACAAAATAGATTATATTCTCCATTAAAATGTCATTATTCTGGGTTATTAACCATTAATTTTTAATCAGTTTTTCTCCCATATGAAAACATAATTTCATAACTTCTTTATGTTTATGTATAAAATTAGAAAATGCCTAAAATTAATGTAGATTTGTTAAAAATGTAGGGTTACTGCAACTTTTTTAAAATTATTTTTTCCAGGGAAATTTTTGTCTTTTAATTTTATATTTATTTACTTATTGTCTTTCTTTTCTCTCTCAATAAAATGCTTTTTAAAATCTAGAAAGAATATATAAAAGCAGTCTTCAAATACTGTACTAAATATTACATTTTAAGATGATAACTTTTTCTTCACAAATGAGTATCCATTCATCTTTGAAGGTGCCCTGGCATTTTAATCACATAAGACATCTCATTCCCTGTATAAAAATTTAAAATGTAATTAATATATTTTATTTTGCAAAAAAGGTAGATACTTTCATCTAACATCCATTGTAAATTTCATTTTGTGCTATAGTTTATGGCTTAATTAGAATTAAAATATAGTGCTTTCCTTGACTTATAGAATTTTTGTCTATTAAACAGACATAAAATATCCAATACATTTTCACTCTCTTTAGTAATATCTTTCACAACTTAATAAAACAATTCAAGTCTGTTTCATCTTCTTTAGTTTTCACAGTCTAGTATTAAGGTAACATGAATATATTTTTATGTCCCCTTATGCTTTAATTTAGCAGACCAAGCAACTATAATTTTCATATAATTTAGACATTAAGACTCAAAGCATCAAATCAAAAATTCCCACTGCGTTCAGCATTCATAACAGTTGTTTCTGTCAGATGGTGATTCCTGTTCAAACCTTCGTTTTACTTTTGACTTGCAGGTTTTCCAAATTTTTCTCAATATAATGCTGTTAACCAAAAATATGTTTGAATCATTTTTATAAGATAAGCAAAATTTACTCTTTTTAAGTGTTCATATGGAAGAGAATGTCTATGTCTTTGTGTCCAGAGGTAATAGGTGTAATTATTACAGGCTGGCTGACTTCAAATTGGTTTTAAAAGATTCTACGTGGAAAGTGATTTCTTCCTAAAATCACTGAATTTGAGCATTAATATAATGGTGTGGAAAGCAACATTTTATAATTTTTTTGTTTTTTTATGTTCATAATTTAATGACAATATATTCTAAAAAGTCATATCTATTTTATTGTGTAAATATTTTAAAACATTTATTAAGATGGCATTATTAAAATTTGCCAAAATATTTCCAAATATTTTATATTTTTGTTGATCTTTATTCCTCCATTCAACAAAATTTTAGTGCCTACCTGCTGTGCCCCAGGCACTTTTCTACCTCTTGGGGATAGAGTGATAACCAAAAGAAAGGGAGAACCATGATTTCATGGAGTTTGTCATCTGAAGTGGGGTTTCACAAAACAAGCTTCCCAAAAGAAAATAATGTAGCTTTTTAGATGGTGATAAGTGCTAAGGAGACAAATCAGGGAAGGGGAACAGGGAGCCATGAGCAGTTGTGGTGCTTGGTATTTTGTGTTAGGAAGGCAGATTAGATCACACAGAGATGAGGTTATTTTTAGGTAAAGATTTGAAGACATGAGTAAACAAATTCTGAATATCTGGGGAATGTCATTCTGGGTAGAGGAGACTGCAGGAGCAAAGACCCTGATACATGAGTATGCTGGCAATGTTTGAGAAAAATGCAAGATGGTCAGTGTTTGCATCATTGAGATGAGTAGGAAATTATATCTGAAAGATGACTGGTTAGATGACAGAGGATGGAGCAGGTCACTTTAAAAGAATTTGGCTTTTATTTTGAGTGAGATGTGGCACCATGGTAGGATTTTGAAGACACGAATAACATGATTTGATTTATGTGTTAAGATGGCTTTGGCTGTTGAAAATAGGTATGTGGTGGGAAGGTGTTTCAGTTTGCTAGAGCTGCTGGAATGCACTACACTAGAAATGGGTTGGCTTTTACAATGGGGATTTATTAGTGTACAAATTTACAGTTCTAAAACCCTAAAGATGCCCCAGTAAAGGAGTCAACAGGACGTTATTTTCTTTGAAGAAAAGCTCCTGGCATCCAGGATTCCTCTGCTAGATAACAAGGCACATTGCTAGCATCTGTTTGTCCTTCACTCCCGGGCCTTTTGTTGCTTTCAGCTCCCAGGTCTAGTGGCTTTCTCTCTGAGCTTCCATGGGCCCATCTTAGCATTTCCAGGGCTTTTCTCTCTTTGCTTTTCTTTTCTTTATTCTTTTATAAGGATTCTGGTAAAAAAGGATTGAGACTTACTTTCAATGGGGTGGGTCGTATCTCAATTGAAAAAAACTAACCAAAAGGTCACACTCACAATAGGTCTATACTTACAGACACGGAATAAAAGAACATGGAATGATTATAAAAATTCAGAAATTAATCTCACAATACTACCTCATTGTAGCACAATAATGTAAGTACACTGAAGGTAATTGAATGTGAGAATGATAGAGGGAGAAGTGCTGGGAGCACATATGAAACCAGAAGGAAAAATAGATTATCAAGACTGAGATCGTATAATGATAAAGCTTTTACAATGTGACTGTGTGATTGTGAAAATCTTGTGTCTGAAGTTCTTTTTATCTACAGCATGGACAGACAAGTGAAAAGCATGGATAAAAAATAAACAAATAAGAGGGAGAACAAAGGTTAAAATAAATTGAATAGATTGAAATACTAGTGGTCAATGAGAGGGAGGGGTGGGGGTGTGGTATGCACGAGTTTTTCATTTCTGTTTCTTTTACTGGAGAGATGCAAATGTTAAAAAGGATGATCATGGTGATGAATGTGCAACTGCGTGATGATGTTGTGAGCCACTGATTGTACACCACGTACAAAATGTTTGTATGTTTGTTGAAGTTTACAATAAAAATACTAAAAGAAAAGAATATAGTCTTCTCTGGGGTACATAATAGCTTCAAACCAGCACAGAAGGCAAAGCCAAGACTAGGAAGAACTACCAAAAGGATATTTCAATAACCCTTGGAAGAGATTACAGTGGCATAGAGCAGCATTGTATTGTTGGAGGATTTGAACAGTGGCGAATTCTGGCCATATTCAAAGATAAAGCCCACTGTTTCAGTTTTCTAGGCTGCTCAAAGCAAATACCATGAAACAGGTTGGGTTAAACAATGGGAATTTATTAGCTTACAGTCTTGAGGCCAGAAAAATGTCCAAGTCAAGCCATCAATAAGGCCATACTTTCTCCATGAGACTGTGGTGGTCTGGGATTGGCTGCTGACCACACTTGGTCCTTAGTTTGTCACATGGCAAGGCACATGGTGGTGACTGCTGGTCTCTCCAGTCTTTTCCAGATTTCAATTTCATTAAGCTCAACTTCTTATTCTGTGATTCTCTTTTCCCTCTCTCTCTCTCTCTCTCTCTCTCTCTCTCTGCATTAGTCATTTAAGATTCCAAAAAGAGGATTAAGACCCATCCTGAATGAAGTGGGTTACAATTTAACCGAACAGCTTCATCAAAAAGTCCTACTTACAATGGATTCACAAACACAGGAATGGATTAACATTAAATATATGTTTTTACTGGGGTATATACAGTTCAAATCTACCACACCAGATTGACAGGATTTGGTGACAGATTGGGTGTAAGACATGAGAGAAAGGAAAGTGATTGGTAATCACAAAATTGGTATCTGAAGAACTGAAAGAATGGAGTTGCCATTTATTGAGACTAGTAAGACTGTAGAAGGAGCAGTCTTGCAGATTGTGATAAGTATTTCAGAGATTCTTAAATCACTATTTGATAACTGCTTGATTATCTAGTAGACGTTTCAATTCCAACGTGTACAAAGCTGAACTTCCAGTATTACCACTAAAGCTGATCTTCTTTTCTGCTTTTTTCCTCCTTTGCTATTTTGCTTTAAGCACACTGAAGTCTTTGAATTTGCCTAGAACAATCATTAACCTTAAGGGATTTTTTTGCCTGATCTTTATGTTTGAAACTGCTTGGCTGTCTCCCTCATCCTCTCCAGTCTTTTGCTCCAAGTTATTCTTTTCAATGAGATGTTTCCTAACTGCACTATATAACACACTGCAAATTGCTTCATAATCCAATCCAGCACTCCCCATACAATCCCTCTGCTTTACTGTGTTTTCTCATCACATTTTAATAAGCAGTAATTTCAGTGTAAGAGCTTGTCTCTTTTATGCGCTGAACTATTTACAGTAGCTAAAACGGTGCTAAGCCTGTGTTCAGTAACAATCTTTGAGGTTTGGAAGAATGAATTCTTTCTACTGAACAAAGTATTTGCTTCAAAAGTGACCACACATGATTAAGCAAAGCATAGATAAAAGTAAGCCAAATTCTCGTGTACCTAAAAGATATGCTGTTCTAGTTTGCTAGGTGAATGCAATATACCAGAAATGGAATGGCTTTTAAAACAGGGAATTTAATGAGTTGCTAGTTTACAGTTCCAAGGCTGAGAAAATGTCCCAATCAAAACAAGTCTAAAGAAATATCCAATTTAAGGCATCCGGGGAAAGATACCTTGGTTCAAGAAGGCCAGCGATGTTCAACATTTTTCTCTCACCTGGAAGGGCATATGGTGAACAGGCTCAGGGTTCCTCTCTCATCTAGAAGGGCATATGGCAACTGTGGCATCATCTGCTAGCTTCTCCTGGCTTCCTGTTTCATGAAGCTCCCCAGGAGGCATTTCCCTTCTTCATCTCCAAAGGTCGCTGGCTGGTGGACTCTCTGCTTCGTATTGTTGCAGCATTCTCTGCTCTCTCTGAATCTCTTTCTCCAAAATGTTTCCTCTTTTATAGGACTCCAGTAAACCAATCAAGACCCACTCAAATGGGTGGAGACATGTCATCCCCTAATCTAGTTTAACAACCATTCTTGACTAAATCACATCAACCAGGGAGATGATCTCATTACAGTTTCAAATATACAGTATTGAATAGGGATTATTCTACCTTTAAGAAATGGGATTTATATCAAAACATGGCTTTTCTTAGGGGGCATGCTTCCTTTCAAACTAGCACATATGCTGTTTTTCATCAACTTCAAGACACCGTCAACTTCAAGTCAAAATGTTATTTCAGGAACAATTTTTCAAATGCCAATTAAACTATGACACAATGTTTTACCTTTTAGAATTTGTATTTTTGAATTATTGAAGCTCTTTTATGATTATTTCATCATAGATTTCTAGCAAAACTCACTTTCATTATCATCTAAAACGGAAAGAAAAGCTAAAATAATGTTTTATAAAATTATATTATAGGAAATCATCATTTCAATTTCAGTCCCCTCAACTGCCCTTGAGCTCAGAAAATCAAGGTTTTATTTTTTGCCAACATCATTGTGTTTTGTGATGTTAAAAGCATTAATGATGCAGAATTTCTTAAAAGAGAGCATCTTCCAACTAGCTGATACATACTCTGAACATGTTGGTGTGCATGTGCTGGCAATAGCTATTATGTAATTGAAGATGTGAAAGTGCATTTTCTAGACATAAAGAAATACGGTATTTCCCCTTCAGTCAGTGCAATGATAGCAAGGTCACAAGTCATAAGAAAAGACTTGTAAATACATTATTCAATAGAAGATAGCACATGCTCAGTGTCCTTACACTATGCAGTGGATAGTATGCAATAATAAGAGTCCTCAATCCTGATAGTAACTTATTCAGTACTTAAAAGTTTCTTAACTTGCATTTGCTCTATAAAGAATGGGAAAGGTAAAACTTTTTTACAATGTGTTAAAGCATATCCTAGATAGAAATTTATATACATAATATTACATCTTAACTAAAGCATACTTGTATGTAATAAATCAAAATAGCACATGGTGGTTCTTTACATACTTCCAATTTTTACTTATTGAAAGAAAAAAAAACTTTGGAAAGAGAAATAGTGTCTCTTTTGTTCTTGACATGCATATATTTTTAAAAGATCTGGGGGTCTTATTCTGTCCCTAGACCAGTATTGTTCCATAATAGTGAGATCTAAAAAATATATAAAATTCCCTCTCCATTAAAATTAAAAATGAAATATATATATATGAATATACATATGTGTATTGCTTGGGTGTGTTTGTATATATGTGCTTGTATGTGTATGAGTTTGTATATTGTTTTTAATAAGGATCCATGTTATTGTTTCTATTTCTGTATTTATAAAAATTTATCCTTAAAGTAAATTTATAAATTTTACTGGTATAACATTTCTTCCTAGCCAATATGCTACGTAGACTGGGTGTTGACATTTGTGGCATAGGAATGGCTTTTCCTATTTTTTTTTTTGTGTGTGGTACTTTAGTTCTACCTATTTCTTTACTTTGTTATAACCACTCTTCTTTTAGGCATTTTATATATACTTTTGGGAAAGTATAGGTACATTAAATTACTTTTGGAGGGAGAATGGAATAACTTCCTTATTTTGTTCAGTTCAACTATTGGGGAAACTTCCTTATTTTGTTCAGATCAATCATTGTAAGGAATATGGGGGCAAATAACTTCTTAAAAAACATGAAAATAATCAAATCTGCTGTTTGAAAATAATCAAACCTGAGGTGCGCCCACCTCAGTTTGGGGAAAAATGTTTTCCAGATTTCCCTCTCCTGTATGGTGCCAGATTAAAGTAGGTCAACAGAAGAACACAATAAGATTTGGAAAGCAGAGGGAGAAGAAGCGATTATACTTTGTAGGTTGTATGACATAGAAATGATTGCAAATAGAGGTGGATGCTCCAAGTTTTCCTCTTATCTGCATTAGAAGCTTATCTTGCTAACCAACAGCAATCCAAAGACTGTTATCCTGAATATGAAATGAAAGCCATTTTAGAAGCCAAGTTTTCAAAGAGGAAGCAGCTCCTATAGAGGTGGAAGCTTATAGATTTCTTCATAAGCTCCTTCTTTCATGGTTCCATTCCAGTTTCTAGACGTGCAGAGTTTCTCAAACTTTCCTACAAGTTCCAAATGGTCCACCCCTTCCAACGCTTTATGAAATCACAATGACTTTTACTCTGTTCTTCTGACTGCCTTTGTTTCAGTTTGGAAGTGTTCCAATTACAGCAAGAAGAAGATGATACCTTCTCTGAAGAAAGGCCCCTGGCATCAGGGGTTCTTCTGTCACATGGGAAGGCACATGACGACATCTGCAGGTCCTTCTGTCCCGGCTTCTGGTTTCAATCGTTGTTGACAAATGCCTCTGGGCCTTTCGTTCATAGCTCCTGTGGGTCCTTCCTTCACTCTCCTGGGATGTTTCTATCTAACCTCCTTCTCTTTCTCTTTGCACTCCCTTAAAGGGCTCCATTAAGGGGATTAAGACTCACCTTGAATAGGCTGGGTCACATCTCTATGGAAACAACCTAATCAAAAGGTCTCACCCAATAATGGGTCTGGACCTACAAAAATGGATTAAAAGAGCATGGCATTTTCTGGTGTACATAACAGTTTCAAACCAGCACAGCTCCCTTTCAGACTTCTACTTGCAAGCTCTTCCTATGTTTATGTAAAATCTAACTCCTGCACTAAATTCCTCATTTCCATAATGCATGCAATGACTGAGACACATGATTACACATCCCTTCTGAATGAAAGCGCTCTTGTGAGAGAGGGAGAGAAAGGGGAAGTGTTTTAAACTACTTTGTATTTTATATTATGTGGAATAAAAAAGCATATAGAAAGTATGTGGTGTGTGTAAATCTATTTATAAAAAAGGAAAAAAAACAATTCATCATTGTCCTCCATGACACATCAGATTTATTTAAATACATGATTTCATACATGATTTAAGTCCTTCACATGAAAATTAAACAAACATTGAAGAGAAAAAGACTATTTAAAAAACTGAAAATAAGTAGTTTATTGACTGATGTATATTAATAATACTATATATTGTGTACATTTTCTGGGTGCAAAGTACAGGGAAAGCAGTTGATTTAATCCTCACCAAAAGCATATAAAGTGGATATAATCATTATTTTCATGTTATAAGGGACAAAAGTGGGCTTAGTGACATTAAGTTCTAACAGCTGGTTAGAAAGATGAACACAGATTGATGCTATGTCTGAACTTTGTTATAAACTTATATGGCAACTACATATAAGAACCACTTGCAACTGAGGGGGAAGAGCATTCAGCAGCCTGTAATCTTTTCTCTCAACATTTTTGCAGAACAGTTGAGCAACCTTTTTCCCTCCCTCAATGTAGCATGTTTACATTGGAAAAGACTTTGGACATGGAAAATGAACCTTCACACCTTTGAGGATATATTTATCTTAGAAACCAAGTCTTAGAGACCAAGACTATTTGTATATTTCTCCTATTCTTTACCTAGAAAATGAGCCAAAGTGAAAAATATTTGTGTGACATGTAGAGAGTCATCATTCCTAAGGTGAATGCAGTTATTTCTTTCCTTGATAGAAAGGAGGCTGAGAGACATAGGTGAAAAGAGGGACCAAGAAAGCTTATCTCCTTCCTAAGTTTATTAACCAAATCCATTGATTTCTCTTGGACTTGAGCTCACGTCTCACAGTAGATTTTCCTATTCTTGCTTCCAGATTATTGCACAACATGATAAACTATAGGATTTAGTTATGCTGAAGCAACTACCAGAATTTGCCCAATTTGTAGCAGTAAAATTATCACTAGCAGTAATAGGTCTCATTTACTAAATCATATAAATATAAAATTACTAATTATTGATACTCAACTAAAATGGTCTCCTGTTATGTTTATTAGTTAATTATAGATTAAATATGAAATTAGCATCATAAAGCAGTTCTACATTATCATTAAGGGAATCATGTTGTGCTAATTCCACAAAGAAAGACATTTAAAGATACATAGATAGATACAGGGGATTCAACTACATAATATAACATGTATTTATGTCTAAATTGTAAAAGAATACTTTCACAGTTCAAAAATTGAAAATGTGATAAATTCATTTTGATAGATTCATTTGATAATTAGACTACAAGTCTATAAAAAGACATATGAATAATACATAGATAATTAATTTCCTTTCTTCTTCAGGAAATAAAATATAGTATTAATATGTGTAGATCTATTTAAGTCATTTTCCAATAGATTAATCTGCAGATAAAATAACTTAGAAGATATAGATAGATAATATGAGCATGCTTTTAAAAATATGCAAAATGGCACCTACTCCAAAAAAAAATGTTTTAAAATAAATTTGAGGTAAAGTTACTTATTGTACTCCTGAATATTATTATCATACATTTTACCCCATATATGAGTCAGACATATATTCTATTTTTCTCTGGAAGTACCTCTAAGTTTTTCAGTGATGCTGGCACTAACCTCTCACTAATGCAGGTTAGTTCTGGGGAAAATTAATTACTTTGAATTGTAGCAGAGTCCACATTCTGATTGATAACCATTCCACTTTAACTTTTTAAATGTTTACCTATAAGTTAACACATTAATTTTAATAACTCATTTTGAAACATTTGTGCTAAAACTTTGAAATGGACTATCTAATTGCTCTCATTACAGAATCAGGAGAAATAAAATACTATGGGTTGTTAAAGAAAAAGAATTGGTAAAAAATCAAATTAAACATAAAAATGTGCAATTCAGGTTTGTTTGCTAAAACTCTAAAATAAATTATCACTTTGCATGGTGAAGGCATGTATTTTGCATACCTAAGCCTGATTTTAAAGAAAAACCTGGTAAGTTCTATACCAAAAATCTCGACAACTTCTCAGAGGAATTTGGCTCCCATGGAAATAAGAAATGGGGTAGCAGAAACAGATCATCAGGTTACTGCTCTCTGTTAACTGATAGCTATTGATTCCAAATATAATAATCTAATTAATTCTAAAAGTTTTCCTTAACTAGTTTTAGGTGAATCATACGGGATATACTCCCCACCCTGTACAACATAAATTTCAGATCTAAGGATGATATTAGAAGAACATTAGCTGACTGAGTAATTGACTGATTTATTGATTCCTCATACCAACGTTAATGCCAGGAAGTCACAGAAACACACTCAGCAGCCATCTCCCAGCCTTTGCTTACCCCCAACTTCCTTTTCTGTTGTGCACAGATGTTTCAAACTATATCCATTCCAATGCAAGGGGGAGATATTAGATCTAATGAATAGGTGCAACCAGAACTTAAATCCAGAAACAGAGAACAAGCAGCCCCAGATGCTTATCAGGGCAACGACTTTTTGTGGTCGTGGCTTCTTTTTCCTAGGCTGCATAAATACTTCACATTCAAATAGCACAGGGTCTCTCATCAGTCAAGCAAAGTGGAACGTGCAGAGCAGCAGCCACCTAGCCTGGCCCTAGCAGTTGGCCTTTCTAGGTGACTGGCCATGCTGGGATCTCTTCCCCTGCTCTTTTGGATGCTTTGTGCTGTGTAAGTAACTAAGTGATCATTTGCTAAAGATTTCTGTTATGCCTGTGCCTGTGTTCCCACAACAACCCATTTAACAACTTGCTCCACAGATTTTGGCATGTTTGAGCAGGGTGCATAAGGATCTATTAAGTGGGCTCATCTTTTGATTGGTCTTTTCATTGTGCTTCTGTTCCTTCTATACAGGACCATCTTGAGTGACACAGGACTCATGGCTTTGTGGGCTAAACTGAAGGGTCACCCCCACCCTATCTTCTTGGGAAGAGGTGCTGACCGATACTTAGAGGATCTAGGGTGTGTTGCTTGTATCCTCTGGGGAAAAGGAAGCAATAAATGGGACTTTGAGTACCACCCTATGAATGCCAGAGGGCTGGATAGCTGGTTCTATTCTGGAATCAAAGAGATTGGGGCTTCCACTGCCTGGTGTACACTCCCCTGGCTCATGCTGCTTATATATATATTCTTGTTCTGGAACTGGGAAAATCCAAACTCAGGCCACCAGATTGATCTTGAGTTAATGTGTGGCTGCATATTAGAACTGAATTATAACATATTAGAACTGCACATGAGGACCTGGAGGTGAAAGGGAAAAGAGATAAGAAAGATAGGTTTGGACAAAAGCCTGGGGAGGATCTCCTCTGGAGGCTGTCCTGACTTTACTGGTGAAAGTTCCACTACCAACCTGATCAACCAAGCTGAATGGAAGAGGTTTGGCTGCCTTGTCTCCAACCCAGTCCTCTAACAAACTCTTAGTCTCCCTTAGGAGTTGACGGAGGAGGAAACTGAGGGTGTAGAGGGAGCAGTTGGGAGTCTGGCCACAAGCACACATTAGCTGCAACCTCTGTTTGACTGGACTCTTCAGAGAGTCAGACAAGCCAATTGCACTCGAGCTGACTTCTCCAAATTCCAACTAAGCCTTGGTACATGGAGGAGGAAATTGAGGTCATTTTTTGACAACTGGGATTTGGCACATGGATTCTCCACCTTCACAGAAGAGATTTAATCCCTCAACAGTGTCCCATCTCACAGTGAGATATTGATGATTTTATTAGAAAGAGATTTTCTGAACGGTGGTTCTGCTCCTCACCACAGTTTCCTGTAGAAGGTGGGATGTAGTGTGTTTATCATACCCTCCCTACTTGGGACTAGGGTTTCCATACCAGAAAAATGCTGCCATAATAAGTGTTCTAGTTTGCTAGCTGCCGGAATGCAATATACCGGAAACGGAATGGCTTTTAAAAACGGGAATTTAATGAGTTGCTGGTTTACAGTTCTAAGGACGAGAAAATGTCCAATTACAATAAGTCTATAGAAATGTCCAATCTAAAGCATTCGTCTAGGGAAAGATACCTTGGTTCAAGAAGGCTGATGGAGTTCAAGGTTTTTCTCTCAAGTGAGAAGGCACATGGCAAACATAGTCAGGGCTTCTCTCTCAGCTGGTATGGCATGTGGCAAACATGGCATCATCTGCTAGCTTTTTTTCCTGGCTTCCAGTTTCATGAAACTCCCAGGAAGGCCTTTTCTTTCTTCATCTCCAAAGGTCTCTGGCTCGTGGACTCTCTGCTTCGTGGTGCTACAGCATTCTCTGCTCTCTCTGAATGTCCTTCATTCCCCAAAATGTTCCCTCTTTTACAAGACTTCGGAAACTAATCAAGACCCACCCAGATAGGTGGAGACATGTCGTCACCTAATCCATCTTAACAACAACTCTTGATTAAATCACATCTCCAGGGAGATGATCTGATTACATTTTCAAACATGCAGTATCAAATAGGGATTCTTCTGCCTTTGTGAAATGGGATTTAGATTAAAACATGGCTTTTCTAGGGGACACACATCCTTTCAAACCAGCACAATTACTGACAAAGACCCATGGGCACTAGGCACCTGCCCACTAACCCAGCATGTCCTGAGACCTGCAGGATGGGTTAGGGCCACCCCTTCCTCTTGGGGCCTCCACTCATCAAGCAGTGTTCTTGTGGCTACTGGAAGAAGGGTTCCCAAAGGGCTCCATAAGTGCGGTCTCCAAGGAGAATTTCAGGAAAGTATAAACTAGAAGGAGGGCCATGGGCTCGATAGGGACAATCTTCCTTGCCTGACCCCATTTCACAATCACCAGATGTAGGCGGTAGAGAAGGAAGAGATTCCTGCAGATATCCTGCCTTACTCTTTGGCCCCAATTGAAGATTCTGGCCAGGGGAAGGACCTCTCTACTCAGACTTGACTAAATTGAAAACGTCCTAGGGATCAGGCCAAGGGCCCCACACAACTTCCAAAATGAAGACCATGTGACCTGTCACATGCATAATTTGGGGGCAGTGAACAAACTTTATGGCACTTTTGGATACATGAGCCAAGGTCACTATCATTCCAGGAGACAGAGAGCAGAGGGGACAGCAAACACCTCCAGGGGGTTGGCCATTCCGTAGTGCATAGAAGCATATGAAAAGATGCTCAACATCAAATGTGTTAAGGGAATTGCAAATTAAAACAACAATGAGATACCTCTACAAACCTATTAGATTGCCAGAAATCCCAGACACTGACAACACCAAATGCTAGAGATGGTGTGGACAATAGGAGCTCATTTTCACCCCTGCAGGGAATGCAGAATGGCACAGCCACTTTGTAAGAAATTGCCAAACTGTCTTCCAAAGCTAAACATAGGCTTACTATAAGACCTAGCCATCTTGCTCTTGGGTATTCATCCAAATCAATAAAAAAAAATTATGTCCATGTAAGAACCTGCTCAGGAATGTTTATAGCAGCTTTATTCATAATTGCCAAAAACTAGAAGCAATGAAGATGTTCCTCCAAAGGTGACTAGATAAACTGTGGTACATCCATACAATAGAAATGAGCTGGAAATGGCAAGGAGGAAACTTAAATGCATGTTGCTAAGTGAAAGAAGCCAGTCAGCAAGAGCTACATCTGTATTATTGCAACTATATGACATTCTGAAAAGCGCAAAACTATAGAGAAAACTAGGGGGCAATATCGTGCAGGGCTGGGGTAATGCTCTTCAGGAAGCTGTGTGTGTTCTACATCGGCAGCTACTGCATGGTGCTGCTTCTCCCATAGCCAGCATTCACAGGTCCAGGAATCAAGGGTGGAAATGAGAGCAGCACCACTCACTATTAACCCTATTGATCCACTAGGAAAATATTTGCTTCCTGACCCTGAAACCTTAAGCTCTGCTGGTCTATAGGTATTAGTTTCAAAAGGAGGAGTGCTCCTACTAAGAGACACAATAACATTTTCATTGAACTAGAAGTTAAGACGGCCACCTGACCACTTTGGGCTTATCATGCCACTGAATTACCCGGCAAGGAAGGGGATTACTGTTCTATTGGGTGTGATTGCCTCTATCAAGGGGAAATAGGTCTGCAACTACACAATGGAGACAAAAAAAAAAAAAAGAAAAGCATTTTCTGGAATAGAGGAGATCCCCTAGAGTGTTTTTCAGCAATACCATCCCTGTGATTAAAACCAATGGGAAACTGCAACAACACAATCCAGGCAGGACTACCAATGGCCCAGAAACTTCAGGAATGATGGTTTGGGCCACTCTATCTGGCAAAAAGGCATGCAACTGAAGTGCTTGCTGAGGGAAAAGGAATATGGAATGGGTAGTGGAAGAAGATAGTGATAAATATGAACTATGACCATGTGACCAGGTTCATAAATGAGGGTTATAATGATATGAATATTTTCTCCCTGATTTGTTAGGAGTATGTTTGTATTTGTACAAAAACAAATATCTTACTTTCCTCTTATATGGCATAAGTTGCATTGTGCATGTTATAGTATTTAAGTTTATAGGATGTGAAGTTTAAGAGTGAATGTTACCTAAGGACTTGCACCCTATCCTGCAGAGATGTAGATCATTTCCAGTTGTACACAGGGCAGCTGAAT
The DNA here is from genome assembly GCA_004026745.1 of Myrmecophaga tridactyla. Classification (NCBI taxonomy): domain Eukaryota; kingdom Metazoa; phylum Chordata; class Mammalia; order Pilosa; family Myrmecophagidae; genus Myrmecophaga; species Myrmecophaga tridactyla. The sequence goes on from PVIY010017300.1 coordinate 21,808, forward strand.
ATTGTTAGGTGAAATATATGGCTGTTACTGTGTTCTATTTGGAAATTAAGCATGTTTCAAGGTGATGTGCATAGCTGCCAAGTTGACAAGGAACGGGATGTGATGGTTAGATTTTGGTGTCCCGTTGTCTGGTCAGATAAACACTGGCTTGACCATTGCTGTAAGGATATTTCATGGCTGGATGATAAACCAGAAGGCTGAGGTAAATCATGTCAGTTGTTTGCAGCTGTGGCTGATTACATCTGCCATCAACTAAGGGTGTGTCTTGGGCAAATGATATAATCCATTCAGGTGAACACTTTTAAGGAGGAAGAAAGACTTTTTCACTACTTCTTCAGCCAACAGGCTTCTCCTGTGGAGTTTGTAGATACCCTTCTTTGGAGCTGCCAGCTTCACAGTCTGCCCTATGGATTCTGGACTTTTCCATTCCCATGGTTGTATGAGACACCTTTATAAATTTCATATTTACAGATATCTCCTGTTGGTCTTGTTTCTCTAGAGAACGCTGAGTAATACAGGTATCAAACCCTCTGATTTAAAATTAAAGAATACAATTTATTTTCAAGTATCATTAAAACAATCTAACTAATTGAAGAAAGAAACTTACTTGTTTCTGTTACAGGTTGGATTTCCTGGAGCGCAGACTCTGCAATAGAGTTTAGTGTGCAAGAAGATTATGAGGGAGTGGTCTCATTGTCGGTATCTGCGGATGGAAAGCAAAGAGAGCCACATTGAATGGATAAAGGTAGGCTACATTGTAGCCTCAGCCAAGTCATCAGCTTAATCTTTAAGAAGCAGTGAAACTCCACACTAACTATGTTTTGCATATAGGAAGGGATATAATGTAGTCAACTTCATGTTTCACTCCTGAGAAAGTTGCAAAACATGGTTCCAAATTCATTGCCCTCTCCTTTTGAATATGGGTGGTGAGTAACTATTTTGGCAGTAAGTTTGGTGAAAATGAAACTACCTGACTTATGAGACTTGGCTGGAACAGCTCATGCAGCTTCTACCTATTTCTCTTTAAACAGTAGGACTTGTAAGAAGTATGTGGTTGTTATACCAGAGCAGCTTCCCAGTGAGCTCAAAGTGATTTATGGGTGTACCTTTCCCTAATAGAATAGAGTATAAATTGATACATAAGAGGCAAATATAGTTTATAATGAAATTATAACAGCTTTTGATGAAAGGGACAGAGATAGTGCCAAATTAGAAATGCCTTTGATGCCCCAAACATACTAAGCATATTAACCAGGCAAAGAAACCTGTTCTTATGGAGAATAAAAAAAATTACTCAGAAGAAATAAACAAAAGTCCAAGGGACAGAACCAAGTGCCACAGCAATTGGCTACATTTGCCCAGATGGATTTGAAAATTACTGCACATCAGTGACTTCTGTGTGACATCAGTTCTTCCTTTTTTGAACAGAAATGTTGATTACAATTCTTGTATGCCTGACCCATCATGATTCACTGAATATTTGGGGAAAATAAGTTTTTCTCAGGTCTTCCATTTGAGGAATTTGGACTTGAAGAGATTGATTTAGAAAACAGTGTCCTTGCCTCGGGCATGAACATGATGTTGGACTGTGGTGAGACATGTTAGCCGGTCCTGGGAGGAGCTGAGTACATTTTGCATGCAGGAAGAAAGAATGTAAATAAGTTGCTCTAAGTCTTAAAACATGGCTCCAGATTATTTGGTAACCATCTAATGGAGAATCTTGGGTAAATATCTAGGAGTGAAATGGCTTGCGTTATTAGTGAATGTTTCACCTTGTAAGGGACAGCCAAATCGTTTTCCAAAATGGTTTTAACATTTTACATTCCCACCAGCTGTGTATCAGAATTTCTCTTCTTTTTTTTTTTTTAATTTGCATATGGGCAGGAGGCACCAGGGATCGAACTCCAGACCTCCAACATGGCAGGTCTGAGCTCTGCCTGCTGAGCCACGGCAGCCGCCCAGAATTTCTCTTCTTGAACAGCCACATCAAATTCTTGGGGGTATTCAGTCTTTTTAATTTAGCCATTTGAATCAATGTGTATTGGCATTTCATTATGGTTTCAGGTTGCATTTTCCTAAGGATCAATGATGTTGGGCATCTTTTTACATTAGTTCCTATCCATATATCTTCTTTGTGAAAAGTCTGTTCAAATATTTTAAACATTTCCATTGGGTTGTTTTCTACTTATTAAGTTTGAAAGGTTTTTTTTTATTAAATGTTTAAGTACAATTAATTTACATGATATATGATATTCAAATGTTTTCTCCCAGCTTGTGTTTTGTCTTTTCATTCTCTTAACAGTGCCTTTTGGAGGGAAGTTCTTAATTTCTATGAAGTCAAATTTGTAATTCTCTTATTTTGTGGCTCATGTCTTGGGTATTGTATCTAAAAAAATTATTGCCTAAACCAAGGATGCAAATATTTTCTCCTATACTTTCTTCTAGAAATAGATTAGAGTTTGATAGAATTCACCTGTGAAAAACTTCTAGATCTGGTTATTGAATTTTCTTTGATGAAATGTTTTTAACTATGAGCTTATATCTCTTTTGTTTTTGCATTCCTAAAGCTGTTCTTCAAGATTCTTTTTGGATGTAGTTGCTACTTGGGAACAGTTTGATCTTTAAGTACTGTTTTAAGATTTTTCTAGGAATTACCAGAACAGTACTCAGTCTGGAATTAAATTTCCAATGACTGAAATAAGAACCCAAGAAACTTTAAATTTTCCAGTCTGGTTGGTGAGAATAGTCACTGTTCCTGGCCCTAAAAGGGCGGGGGAGGGGGGATTGAGGGGAGGGCAAAGGCACCTCTAATCCCTCCAAGTAGCTCTTTCCTCAGTCATGTGTAATTTCCTCACAGGAATATGCTGACAGAGTTCTCTCTCTGTGCAGTTGTGTCTCCTTGACATTTTCTCTACTCAGGTTGTCCACTACATTCTAACTATCTTGATCCTCCTGAACAGTAGCCTCAAAACTCTTCCAACGTGCTAATCTGGGGCAATTGTTGGTCTCACCTTATTAGTTTCCAATCTCTCAGGGATGGCTGTTGTTTTTGTCTAATGTCCAGTATCTTAATATATTCTAGCCAGTGTTTTGAATCTTTTAGGCTTGACAGTAAATCCAGTGCTTATTATTTTACCTCATCCAGAAGATGAATACCACAGCAATCTTTTCTGAATCATCAAGCATCTTCCCATAAAACAAAAGATTTAGCAACTGAGATGACAAGCTCAAACCCATGGAAAATACCTCAAAAGAAAAACGAAAACTTAAGGAAATATCTGTTGAAACCCTAGTGCCTGACAGAGTCTAGAAAAACTACCACCATCACAATCTGTGTTCAGGGAAGTGGGGGAAGAAGAAAAGGACCATTATGTGTCTGAGCGCCAGAGAAGCTCAAAATAGCTATAAGGACTCCCTAGAGAATTCAACAGACATGTTTGAAAGCCATAGTAGAAACCAGGTAGAAGCTTCCATGTAGATGTGTAGAAAAAGACTGCTGTCCTGGAATGGCCTGGTGTCTTGTTCCTAACACCACTGAAAATTTTAAGAAAATTAAATGCATTCTAGGACAATTTCTGTGCTGAAGAGGAATCAAACTGATTAGAACATAAATAATAGTATGAAAGCATAAGATGTTCCAAGTAAAAGGAGCAAAGGGATAACAAGAGGAAAATCTCAGAAATAGAGTCCTCTTTTTAATAACTTTTTGAAAATTATAGAAGTGGTTCTAGGATATTAAGCTAAAAAAAGTGTCTTGGCTTGTTCATATATCCTAAAATATAAGGAAGAAATTTACTTAGAAATGACCACCAGAAATGCATAATTATTTAAATATTTTTTAAGGAAAAATAGAAACATACAAAATAATATCCCACAGAGGAAAAAAGTGTCCTGGAACAAAATAGATGGAAATTATAACATAATATTTCTGAAAATGATAGATGTTATGAAAAACCATCCCAACTCAGAATTAGAAAAGAAAAACAGCAATGAGGAGAAAGAAGAAAAAAAATATTTCAAAACAGAATTGATAAGTCTAGGAAAATATTTTTCACTGAAAGGAAAAATAGTGTCAAAAATATTAAACTAAAAGTATCAAAATAATAAATAAACAATAAACAGTGGCTTAATAGAAATAGAAGGCAGTAAGAAGAACAGTTTTAAAAATAGAAAAGAAATGTGCAAGAAGAAAATGCTTTGAAAGAAAGTAATACATGTAGAAAATAGGAAAGTGATATATATGCTTATAGTAGGAAACCCCAAAGAAGAAGCAAATGCAATGGAACAGAACAAGTACTAAAACCTATGATTCAAGGAAGGATTCCTAAGATAAAAGATTGCTGGAAACTACATATTGAGAAAGTATACCATTATGGGAGAAAATTGACCCAGCAAGCCAACACTGAGAAGTATGATCATAAAATTATTGGATTTGAAAGAAAATAGTACATTTACTTTGGGTATCCAGGAAAAAAATGCCAGCTCAATTACAAATATGAGAAAATCAAATCATTGTCATCATTTTTGACAACTCCTTATGCCAGACACAATAGAGAAAATTTTGAAGACAATCATTCATATCCATCCTGTGAAATTTGTAAGGCAAGCCTTAAATAATTTTTTCTAAGAAAATGTTATTAACTGACATCTAATATTTGAAATTTCTTCTGACTGGCAATAGATGCGATAAAGGTGACAAAATTCATGTAGAATTATAAATGTCTCAACATATTTCTCTTGGATAATTATTTGCTAGTTTTTCTGAATTGCTTCATTTTTTTTTTTTTTTTTTTTGCATGGGCAGGCACCTGGAAACAAACCTGGGTCTCTGGCATGGCAGGTGCCAATTCTGCCACTGAGTCACTACCGTACTGCCCTGGATGGCTTCAATTTTAATCAGCAACCGAAATATTGATGTTTTGATGGTAACAAAAACAGTGCTTAAAAAGGCCTGTTATCCAGTGAAAGGTAATCATTGGTAAGATGTTTAAACATTAAATTATAACTCCTGTTTCATGCCAAATAAACACCAAGTTGTTTTTTAACATAAGTATTATTCTTTAGTAGGATCTTTCTCAGACATTTTTAATAGAATTTCAAAGTGTAGTATAGGGTCATGATTCTTCGTGTATTATTTTATTAATTTAAAGATATAGCCCTATGAAACTGGTGAAACTTGTATATGGTTTGTAGTTTGGTTAATTGTGTTGCACCAATATGAATTGCCTTGCTTGATTCTGTATCATGATTATGTACGATATTGCCTGTAGGGAAATCTGGGTGAAGGTACCTGGGACCTCCCTATAGCACTGTTGCAACTTCTTATGAGTTTATAAATATTTCAAAATTAAAATTATTATATTTATTGCTCCTACATGAGTTACAACAGGATAAATGTTTAAACACTTGAATGCCTTTATCAAAGTCATATTGAGCCATTCATTTTTAAGTATAACTTCTCCAATGAAAATAGAAATATTTATCTAATGTTTAACAATGTCATGTAAAAATCATAACATGAAACTAAAAACTGAAAATTTTACAGATCTTTATATGGGTGCCATATAGTTTTAAGGACTCTTTTGCTTTTGCTCATCTAAATTTAAGAGAAATTCATTGCGAATATAATTAATTACATATGAATAAAGCAATATTATAAATATTTCAGTGCATCAGAACATTCAACCATTTTGTAATAAATCACATCTCTTTAACTTTTATATTTTATTTTTTGCATTTTGAAAGTCCTTCTAGTCTCTTAATTTAATCTTCCATTCTAAAATAACAAAGGAAAAAACACCTGATTTCATTTTAACAAATTCATTGATGTATCAAATATATCATATAATACTGTAATATATTTTACTTGTCTTTTTTTTTTTTTAACATGGGCAGGCACCAAGAATCGAACCCGGGTCCTCTGGCATTGCAGGCAAGCATTCTTGCCTGCTGAGCCACCGTGGCCCACCTTTTACTTGTCTTTTTATAAACTTATTTTTCATCCTCTAAGAAGTGATCTATCTGTTGAGAGAGAGCTCGCCTATTATTTCCAAACTCTGATAATGTAATTGTTTTTAGCTCTTTGAAATCACTATTATTCATTAACTCTTTCAAAGGATCAATTCCTCTTAAAGTTGATTTGTAATTCTCATTTATGAGAATGTATATAAAAATCTGCAGCTAAGAAAATAAAATATTATTTTGATTGCATAATTTTAATATACATTTCAATCTCTCAGTTCAATTTGTATTGTAAGATTCAATGTGGTTTTAATATTTAGTGTTTTGCTTGTACTATTAACTAACAGTTAACCACTCATTATAACTAGTCATATGTTACAATATTTTAATAATATTCAATTTATCTTATAAAATGATCTGTACATTTATCTTAATATTAACTGAAAGAGAATAATGAAATGTGAATCCTCTATTAACAATGGCACACATAATATGTACAAGTCATTTCATGTTGAGGGAAAGAGTATGAGCGTGTAATAATTTCCAATTTTTTATAAATTATGTGATTTAAGAACTTATGCCTACATAAGAAAAAATGTAGAGCTAGTAACACCTGTCCTGTCTAGCTCACAAAGATGGTATTAAATCAAATATGATGATGCATGTAGAAATAATAAAACATGTAAGGAGTTATTTGGCACATTCAACTATGTTTTGTAATATCACATGCAAAATAAAGCATTTGATTTTATTATAAAATTTATGATAAAGCATGGACTTATCATGGTCAGAACAAATAATCACTCAGACTTTTAGAATAAAGGACCTTTGTATTTACTTATTATTTCTTTCATATGCTGTGACTTCAGAGAAAAATTTGAGAAAAGTATTTTTTTAATTATATTCATGTGACAGAGTTTGGTTGAATATGTGAGAATTAAAAAATAAACAACGATTAGGAAATCATAAAAGGACAGCTAACTATTGTATAAATGAGTATCTTCTAGGAGCAAAGCATTGGAATGAGCATGATGGAAGATGCAAATTTTAGAGCAATATTTCTCTATTAAGTTTGCATTTTATGATAAGATAATGGACATGTAAAAACTGCCATATAGCTGGAATTGTGTCTTTCAGTGCCTTCATTTACAAAGATTTCTTTAACTATTCTTTCTTTTGAGATATGGTTGTTATTTACATGTCTTATTGAAGACTGTCTAATATGCACATTTTAGTTGTGGAAACATATACAACATAAATTTTTTTATCTCAAACATTCCCAAGCATTTGATTCAGTGGGGTGGAAACATTTCATTCAGTGGGATTAATCACAATCAAATTGATGTGCTACACTCACCATCATCCATTACTAGAACTTACCTATCACCCCCAAAGAGAAACCATTCCTCTTATGCATTGAGCACCCATTTTTCCTCTCCCCATCTCCTGGCAAACTCTACTTCAATCTTTGTCTCCATGAGGGAGCATATCCTAGGTATTTCATGTCAGTAATTTAATACAACATCTGTCCCTTTATGTCTGGCTTCTTTCACTCAACATAATATCTTCAGGGTTTGTCCATGTAGTGGCATTTATCAGAACTTTGTTTATTTTTAAACTGCATGTATAGACCAAATTTTGTTAATTTGTTCATCTATTGGTGAATATTTGGGTTGTGTCCATCTTTTGGCTATTGTGAATAATGCAAAGCTGCTATGAACACTCATGTATGAAAGTCTGTCTCCCTGCATTCAATTCTTTTGGGCATACACCTAGAAGTGGGATTGCCAGGTCATATGGTATCTCTACACTGATGTTTTGAGGAACTGCCAAACTGTTTTCCACAATGGCTGTACTAGTTTACATTCAAATCAACAATGTCCTAAAGTTCTTATTTTTCTGCATCCTTGCCAACACTCTGTTTTCTTTTTTGTCTTCTTATTATTAACACCCATTCTAGTGAGCATGAAGTGGTATCTCATTGTAGTTTTGATTTGCATTTTTCTAATAGTTAATGATGTTGAGCATCTTTTCATATATTTATTAGCTGTTTGTGTATCCCTTTTGGATAAATGTCTATTCAATCTTTTGCTTAATTTATAATTTTTTTTGTCTTTTTTGTTGCTGTATATTTTTATATGTACATTTCTATATTATATAGCAAATATAGTTAGGTTAGAATTCTGCCTGTCTCATTCCAAAGCTTTTCAAGTTTTAACAAGGGAATTCACACCATCTCCAGCTATTTATACCTCTTAATTTATAAACAACATTAGAAATATCACTACTAAATCTCATGCTTTTAAAATATCAGACAGAAAATTAAAATGAAAAATTATATTAGATCATCAGAACTCCTAATAAATAGGGACAATTTCTATTGAAAGTTTGCACTAAATGCTTCAAGGTAACTTTTATACATATGTGTATCTGATGAAAAATTTGCTCTACAAAAGCAAAAATACTATTTCTAAGTTATTTATGTGATTACAAATAACAGCTTTGAGTTTTGAAAAAATAAAATTATACAAAATAAGAACATGAAATTACTCTTATTCTTACCACCTTACATAATAATTTTAATTTTTGAATTTTCAAATATATATATACAATTTACAACAAAATATTTATATTAGAGAAATTGTTTGCAGCTTACTTTTAATCATAAAATGACTTGGCAATATCTTCCCCAAGTAATATATATAATTCTACAATAAGATTATATTAACCACATATTAGTTTGTAGTGTAAATTTGCCTTTTTTTATTTAATCAAACACCAAATTGACCAAATAATATACTTAAAGGTGAAAAACATTTATAAAACTTTTTAAACCTTACTAGTAATATAAAGTTCATTTAGCTTTGAAAAGCAGTTAATTTTCTTCTATTCTCTTTTGATAAATGTGCACAGACATTTTACTGAATCACCTGACATTTTCAGTTTCCTTATTTTTTTGGTTTGGATTTTAGAAATTATGTATATTAACTTTATCTAATTTCATGGTAATTTAGAAGATGGGTCACAAAACTAGACAATTGAAGATTAAATGTACAATGGTAAGTTACTTTATGCTTCTCAGTATGCAAAATACTTAAATATACATTATGTTATTTGTACACTCATGTTCTCGTAAGAGTTATTGATATCCCATGTATTCAGGTGAATTTATTAGATTAAATTATTTCCATTTATTAGTAAAAGAAGTGTGTGCCGGGATGAGGATTCAAAAACCACTAACAACAAATTCATTGGACTCTAAGCCTACTATTTTTTTTTATGCCATACAGGATTTTCCCAAGAAAAAAAACAACATGCACATTAAAATAAAGACATCTACTTAAGGGAAGTCCATCAATATGGCAGAGGGAATAAAATAGTATATATTTATATATTTTTTTATTTTATAATATATGGAAGCCAAAAAGAGAGGAAATTTCTATGTTTAAATTCACCTGAGTAGGAACAGCTTTTATTTTGACCCAGATTTTAAAGAAATATAAGAACTTGCAAAAAGCCACAGGAGTGGGGGTGTTGAAGGTGGGAATCAATAAAAAGAAGTTTTGCAAATCTAGAAGTTGTCACTGCTACAATGAAAAATTGAATAGGCTAAGGATTGAGAGGTAGGTAAAATTAAAATGAAGGTAAACTTGAGCAATGCAATCCTTCCTTTTGGTACAACATTGCTAAAAGAGTCATGGCTTGGATGTATAACTTTATATGAAGGGAAGATGTGAATGGCTCTTGCAATCTGTATTTATAATCCCTGATCCATATTCACACAGGTACAATGGCTTGGACTTCCTCTTCTATTACTTGCACAGTGATTGTAAAGGGTTATTTTCCTCCAGCATTGAGAACTTCTAAAATGATTTCTACATTTACAGAGCAAGCATTATCTCCCCTAGCACTGGGGGCTATCATTAATTTCACTGGCTTTAAAGGACTTTTTTCTTTTTCACCATTTCTACAAATGTCTAGAGAAAGGTGTTTCAACTTTTCCCATCAATTAAGTACACAATGCATTGACATTACAACTGGTGAGAATGTGAATACCCAAAAATGAAATCTGAATACAAATAACATCTAATGATTCACATCTATTAAAATGATCCACCAATTTTTCTTCTTTTTTACCTAATGCTTCTACTATTCAGAAAAAAAAAAATCTCCGACAGGGTAGGTAATAGCAATCACATGCTAATGTTCCAGAAAGTCACTTCTTTCAGTTTCTTAAGAGCAAATCTGCAATTCTAGGAAACAAAAGTGTTTGCTTTTGGTACCTTGAAAAACAAGTGTGGTTCATAATTTATACCTCAGGAGGAGTTGGGAGTTTATTTAAATACAAGCAGTTGAGAGGTCTTATGACCCAGCTGTGATGAGTTTTGTGCAAGATTGTATGTTTTTCTTTTTATCTCATTGATATTCACAATTAGTCCCAGGATTAGTTTGACTTGTAAACATTCTTAACTAAAAAGCTTCTTTTCAAATAACAATGTCTTTGTTTTCTTACTTTAAACACTAGATTGTTCCAAATAACTATTCATTAAAGATTAATAAACAACAGTTAAATATTAATTACTGGGTGGAAAAACTACACATACTTGCCTTGGGCATGACAAGCTGTCAAGGATGCTTGCCAAGGCTGCTGGGCTCAGCAAGTTCCAGGAAAGGTGTGACATTGAACATTAGAAGTTAAATGACATTTCCAAGAACCTGGAGGAAAAGCCAGGGGGACAACAACAACAAATTTCCCCTAAATGTGTCTTTTCTTTTGCATGTAGAAAGCAAACAAACAACAAAAACCAAAAGAATTATGTAAAATTTTTCTTATTGCATTAAAGAATCACATTAAATGCATAGCATATAGGATTTCTTGCAACAATGCTCCACATAAATGATTTCTAAGAACAAGAATCAAAAAAGTATCATTAGTTATCCTTACTTTTAAATATGTTCTATGTAAATGAAAGTCAAATTGTTCTGAAAATAATATAATGCATTTTGAAGTTATATTTCCATGTGAAAAATCTCAAAGTGCACCAATGAAAAGTTTGTCTGAGACACAGGCAGAATTGAGACTTTGGTGCATTAGTCACGCTTTAAAATTTAATTTCTATATTCAGGATCTGCTCAATTGAATGGAAAATGAGATGTGTTATTGTGAGTAGGCGGAGTCTGGTTTAATAAAAATCTTTTTAATAATAATGAGGTATACCTATGATTATGTAATATACATTTATTTGAACTCTAATTTATGTTACCGTAGGGAAATCTGTGCAAATCCCAGCAAAACATTCTTGGATATCTTGTTGGCATCCCCTTAATATAAGATATCTTTATTATAAGAAATTTTTACCAGTTGATAAATGTCACAAATCAATATTTCTTTAATAAGATTATTTATCCCTAAATCCACTAAGTTTATCACTTAATTGGAATACTATCCTGTTATTCTGAAATAAAGAAAGGTAACATTATATTCAAGTTCTTTCTTCAAAGAAAATAGATCAAAGGATACTTTACATATTGCAAATATTCATTTTTTATCCCATAGCGGCAGAAAAATGCTTAAAAACGCCAGCAAGACCTATCAGAAACAATTATGAGAGAGAGAGAGAAAGAGAGACGAGAGAGAGAGAGGGGTGGGACAGAGAGAGCCAGTCACAGGGATGCAAGAGGCTGGACATCATGGAAACGGGCAGAAAAGGGAGATGGCAGGAGACACCACCACGTGTTTCCATGTGACAGAGGAGCCAAAAATCACGCACAGACACTCTCTCCCAGAATTCTAATCTTTGGGAAGAAACAATCATTTTGATGATGCCTTGATTTGGATTTTCTTTTAGTCTAAAAACTGTAAGCAAATACATTCCCATCATTTAACCTGACCCATTTGAGCAGCCTAGGAAACCTAAACAGGAATAATCTGGGAAAATTTCTTTTTAGTAAAGTAGGTTTGAGGGTGGACATTCCGAATACAGTCTGAACACAAATTCTTTACATTCATGCTTTAGGCTTTACAATGTCCAATATCAGCCTCTCACTTTATGTTCCCACTGTGCATTTTCAAAAACTTTATTTTAAAATAATTTCAAAGTTGCAGAAGAGTTGCAAAAATAAAACACAATACAGAAATCACCTACATTCCACCCAGATACCCGGATCTACCAATTTTTAACATTTTGCTGCCCTTTCTATATCATTTTACCTATCTATCTACCTATCTTTGTATCCATTTTCTAAATATTTGAGAGTTAGTTGTACATATCATGCTCTTTAAACACTTACTTTCATATACATTTACTAAGAACAAGAATATTCACTCATGCAACCACCTTAAGTACACTTATCAAGTTCAAGAAATTTAACATTGATATAAAGCTTACAGTCTATATTCCTTTTTCATGTACCAACAATATCTTTTGGTGCATTTTTTCCTCCATTATGAGATACAGCCTGGGGTCATGTGTTGCCTTTACTTGTTATTGTCTCTTTCATCTTTCTCTTTCCTTTATAAATTTTGGAAACATATATACAGTATGATCTTTCCCATCTCAACCACTCCCAAACACAAAATTCAATGGGATTAATCACAAACATAATGCTGGATTATGTTTACCACCATCCATTGCCAGAACTTTCCCATTTTCCCAAGCAGAAACCTTGCACTCATATGGTAGCTCCCCCATGCTCTCCTCCCTGACGCCGGCAACTTGTACTCTACTTTCTGTCTCTATAAACTTGAACACTCCAACGAGTTCATTAAAGTGGAATCATACAATATATGTCCCACTGTATCTGGCTTATTTCACTTATATGATGTTTTCAAAATTCATCCATGTAGCAGCATATATCCAAACCTCACCTCTGTCTAGGACTGAAGGATAGTCCACCATGATTACACCACAACCTGTTTATTCTTTCATCTGTTGATGGACATTTGGGTTGCTGCCACCTGCTGGCCAGTGTGAACAATGCTGCTATGAATATCTGTATAAATATCTGAGTCCTTGCTTTCAATCTTCTACGTAGATCCTCAGAAGTAGGATTGTCAGGTCATATTTGGGCTTCCATGTCCAACTTCATGAGGAAACACCAAACTGTTTTCCACAGTGGTGTCACATTTTTTAATTCCTGACATCAATGTACTAAAGTTCCTATTTCTCTGAATCCTTGTCAGTACTTGCTACTTTCCATATTTTTAATAGTAATTACTCTAGTGGGTATGAGGTGGTATCTCACTGTGGCTTTGATTTGCATTTGCCTAATGGCCAATGACATTGAATATCTTTTCTTGTGCTCATTTGCCATCTGAACATCTATTCTGGAGAAATGACTATTTAAGTCATTTGCCCATTTTTGTAATGAAAGCTTTAGTAATACTTCTTTTTTTAAGTATTTTTATTGAGAAATCTTCACACACATAAATCCCATACATGGTGTACAATCAATAGCTCACAAGATCATCACATAGTTGTGTATTCCTCACCATGAATCTTATTTTTTGAACATTTACATCACTCCAGAAAAAGAAATAGAAAGAAAAAAGAAAAAAAATCATACCTATTATACACCTTACCCCTTCTTCTCATTGACCACCAGTATTTCCATCTACCCAATTTATTTTACCCTTTATCCCCCCATTAGTTATTTAATTTTTATCCATATTTTTTATTCAACATTTCATGCCTTTGATAAAAGGAGCATCAGACACAAAGTTTTCACAATCATGTAGTCACACTGTAAACATTTTAACTTTACCCAATCATCTTTAAGAATCAAGGCTACTGTAACACAGCTGAATAGTTTCAGGTACTTCCTTCCACCCACTACAATACACTATAAACTAAATAGGGATATCTATAAAATGCAAAAGAATAACCTCCAGGATAACCTCTTGACTCTGCTTGAAATCTCTCAGCCACTGAAACTTTATTTTGTCTCATTTTCTCTTCCCCCTTTTGGCCAAGAAAGCTTTCTCAATCACTTGATGCTGGGTCCCTGCTCATCCTGAGATCTCTGTACCACATTGCCAGGGAGACTGATACCCATGGGAGTCATGTCCAACATGGAAAGGAGGGCAGTAAGTTCACTGCCAAGTTGGCTTAGAGAGAGAGAGAGGCCACATCTGAGCAACAGAAGAGGTTTCTGTGGGTGACTCAGGTCTAATTTCACATAGGCTTAGCCTATCCTTTTCAGGAATAAGTTTCATAGGTGTGAACCCCAAGATCAAGGGTTCAGTCTGTTGACTTGGTTGTCCCCACTGCTTGCAAGAATATCAAAAATTCTCCAGATGGGGAAGTTGAGTATTTCCTCCTTTATCACCATTCCCCCAAGGGGACTTTACAAATTCTTCTTTATTCACTAGCAACACTTGTTTCTCTGTGCATGTTTTTCCAGTATTTTCTGTGTAATTACCATGAGGCTTAAATTTAACATCTTAAATCTATAGTAATCTCATTTGGCTTGATAAACTAAATTTAAATAGCATACAGATACTGTATTCCTATATCCCTAAATCCCCCCTCCTGCATTTATGTATTGTTATCACATTCTTGTGACACTTGATTTTATTGAAGTGACTCTGTACAGGGCATGTTGTTTCTGTCTTGTAGCTTTCATAATTCTCTCTTTATCTTTGGCATTTGACAATTTCATTATCATGTCTCCATGTGGATCTATTTGGGTTTATCCTGTATGAAGATTGCTGAGCTTCTTGGGTATATTCTATGTCTTTCATTAAATGTGGCAAGTTTTAAACCATTATTTCTACATGCTTTCTGCCCCTTTCTCTCTTCTTCCCCTGCTAGTCCCTTGAGTCCTGGTATGCTTCATAGTGTTGCTAGGTTACTCTGGCTCTCCTCAATGTTTTCATTCTTTTTTTTTTTTGCTCCTCACCTTGAATAGTTTCAGTTGTCTTCTCTTCAGTTTCACTGATTATTTATTCTGCCAACTCCGATATGCTGTTGAGCCCTTCAAAACAATTTTTATTTCAGTTACTGTAATTGTCTACTCTGTTTTGTTCTTTTTTATGATTTCTATATGCTTATTGACATTCTCTTTGTATTTATCTATTGTTTTCCTGATTTCCTTAATTCTTTGTCTGCATTTGCCTTTATTTCTTTGAGCATATTTAGGTCCATTTTTTAAAGTCTTTGTCTAGTACATCCAATTCTAATCTTCCTTGTTTCTGGTTTCTTGTTCTTTATTTTGTTTATCTGTATGTTTTAATACAATTTTGGCCACTTGTACATTTTGATATTTTAATGTGTTATCTCTGAGATTTATAAACTGAGGTGTATCTTAAGCTTATATCCAATTATGCATTATGACAGATAGTTCCTTGAATTCCAGGAGCAAACAAACAAACAGGAGAGAAGATGATGAAAATAAAAAGACAGGGAGAAAGAAAGACTGGAAGAGAAATAGAAAAATATCCCACCTTTCCCAGTCTTTGCAAATCAGCCTGTGCAAGAGCTCTTCTTCTGAGTTTAGCTGCCTGAACAACACGCTGAGAAAATATCCCAAGGCAAAAATGTAGGGTTCTCCTTAGTCTTTTCTGCATATGCATTTTGTCCTGGATTTGCATATGTGGCCTTAGGAATTCCTTCCACTTACCATATTTGATTTTCTCCTTTTACTTAGGAAACAGTGCTTCCTCAGGGTCCTGGGTCCTGCATTGTATGTTTTATGGCCAGCAATCCCTTCCCCATGGCAAGTTGACTGCTCCCCCAAAGCCCTTTGAATGAGAGATCTGTGATCTGCCTTATACACACAGGGTCAGTTCTGGGACAATCAGCCTGTAACAAGTATCCTGGTTCAGTCCTAGGGCTGACATCAGAAAGACTTGCCCAGACATACATGCTCCCAGCATGTGCACAAGGGTTGTGCAGAACCAGGACCAGGGACTGGTAGCACAGGCCGGTTCTGGATCAAGACAGTAAGGGGTGGGGGTGGGGGTGGGGGTGGGAACATCCAGGGCACCACAAGATCCTTTTATTCCTGATTCAGTGCTTGCTCTGTTACTGAAGTCCTATAACTATTATCTAGAGCTTTGAGAAATATGGTTCTGCCAGTTCTTGTTTTTGGTTTGAAATTTTTCTGGGGTGGCAAAGCCCTGGAGCTGTTCACTTCACCATCTTGATGACTGTAATCCTGTCTTGACATTTATGTCAAATAATCTGCATGTTAGAATACAGATTTATTTAGATATTTATCAGAAATATATTCATCGCCAACTATATAATAGATGTTATTTCAGATTCTGGTAATAAAGACAGGATTCCTGTCATTGTGAAAAATGTATTTTAGTTCAAAGGGATAAACAAAACTGCATAAGGAAAGGAATGAAAATTAAATTTGTAGGTGAATAGTGCTATAAAAAAATAGGATAATGAGAGGGGGTGTGAGGGTAGTTCAGTGGTAGAATTCTCACTTGCCATGCAGGAGACCTGGGTTCCATTCCTAGCCCATACAAACAAACAAACAAGTAAGCAAGCAAACAAGCAAAAAAAAAAAAATCAACAAATGGTGCTGCAATAAGAGAATACTCATATGGGAAAAAAAAGAAATGTGAACCCTGCCATACAGCATGAAGAAAAAATAGGATAATAGGATAAAAATGTTTTCATATGCGTGCAGGCTGAGAAGGTATCTGAAAGATGTAAAGGAACCAGTCAAATTTTAAGTATAGAGTTCCATTTGACCTGACAACCCATGTGGAGGTAAATATACCAAAAGAATTAAAAGCAGAGACTTAAACATATTCTTTCACACTAATGTTCTTATCAGTATTATTGACAACTGCCAAAAGATGAAAGCAACCCACGTGTTCATCAATAGACGAATGGGTAAACAAAATGTGGCATATACATGCAAATGAATGTTATTCATCCATGAAAAATAATGAAGTTATGATAAACACGAAGCCATGGATGAACCTTGAAGGTATTATATTGAGTGAAATAAGCCATACACAAGAGGATAAATGTTGTATGATCTCACTGATATGAAACAATAATGATATGAAATAAGTAAATTCATAGAGTCAGAAAATGGAATACAGGTTGCCAGGGACTGAGTGGGGGCTAGGGAATTAATACAAAAAATTGAATAGAATTTCTATTTGGGGTGATGGAAATATTTTGGTAATTATTGGTGGTGATAGGAGCATAATGCTGTGAATGTTATAAACACCATTGAATTATATATTTAAGTGTGGTTAAAAGGAGAGATTTTATGTTATATGTATGTTAGTAGAATAAAAATTAAAAAAGAAAAACATGGGACTGTGCAACACAGTGATCCTTAACATAAACAATGGACTATTGTTAATAAAACAACTGTAATAATATTTATCAATCATAACAAATGTACCACATTCATGCAAGGTGACAATGATGAGGGATGGGTATGAGAACTCTGTATTTTCTGTATGAGTTTTCTCTAAACATAAATTTATGAAGATGTATTTTGAAAAGCTATACAAATATCAGACAAAGAAAGAATTTGTACTGAAATATTAATTAGACTCATAATTATTTACTGTCACTGGGAAAGAATGGCTGAAAATTGTGGAACAAAAAGGTAACAATTAATAGATCAAGTAAGAAAAGAGAATTACCCATATTAAATGGCATCTCGTAGATAATGCTGTGGAATTAAGTTTTTTTTTTACAATTGAACTGGAAAGAAAGTAGAAGATCTCAAACTCTGGAATATCTTATATGATTTGTATGTTTAAAATATCATTCAAATTATTACATGAAGAATGGGTTCTTGGTGGTGGGGGTTAAAGTTGCAAGGAATTAGATGATGAGTGTGTTGCTATGTTCAAAAACAAGGGGTGGCAGACTGGTCTGCCAGTTAAATCTTCCCACTACCTGCTCTTATCAGTAATATTTGATTGGAACGCAACCACATTCATTCATTTATATCTTGTCTGTGCTATGACTGCTTTAGTGTTACAACAACAGAGTTGAGGCGTTATGACAGATACTATATAGCAGCCCACAAAATCTAAAACATTTACTATCTGGCCTTTTCCAGAAAATGCCTGCTGATACTTGGTCTAGACTTAACATGAGAGTGACCTTGGATGTAATTAAAGACAACTATTTACAGTTGAGGTGTATTGCTTCTAAAACAGTTTAGAATACATACATGTTTTCTTTTCCTATTTTGATCTTGTACAGAAGCAGTCTCTATTTCAATTAATTGTAAAATATTCCATATTAAAATGGCATGGATAATACAACACTGTATTCTATAAACATGACCATGTAGGTCAGAATCTTCCTCCCTCTTAGACATTCAAACAAAAGCACGTAAGAACGCAAGAAAAATCACTGACAAATATTTTAAACAAATATGAAAAGTCCATTTTCAGTAAGACTAGGAGATGATATAATCTGTAGGCTCCAAAATACATGTTGTAAGTGTCCGAATATACAAGCAGAGTTCCCAATGGAGAAAAAAAAAATAAACCATAGAACAGAACAAACAATAGATCAAATATTTCAAAGTTTTGTGAATTATTTTAAACATTTTAAAATTTAAACATTTTAAAATAATCACTGAGGCAAAAATAACAAGACACTGTTACCTGAAAAAATAAGGTCAGAAAAAAAAATTGAGGAATACCTAAGGATGCTTCAGGTGGAAAAACATCATCCATGGATTATATATCCAGCTAAACTGTTCTTCATGCCAAATACAAACTGAATGAACAAACATGCATATAATGAACATATGTTACTAATACTTCCGAAGAAGCATTTGTAATCAAGATAAAAGTACACATACTCCATCCCCACAAATGCCGGGATAGCCTTGACAACTGGTTTACGCTATGTCTTTACTCTCTCCTAACTCCTGTTTTCATCCCACACAGTAATAGGTAGAGTGCTCAGGCATGGGACACCCCACATCCACCTCCTGCAAAAGACCCATCTCATGAGTGCTTACGCATCACAGCAAGAGTCCAGTGCTGTGCTATGCCCTGGAAAGCCACATACAGGACTTAGATACGATCATCAAAAAAAATTGTTCTTTCTTTGCTTGTTTTGTTTTTAGGATCCAAAGTATATGCAACATGGTTTGGAAGGGATTACATGAGGTTGGCACATACTCATTAAAAAAATATTGAGATGAGAAAAGGGAAAGAATTTAAAATTAAAAGGAGTCCACATTTATAGACGAAAGTTTCCTTATCAGTAATAGCCAGTGACAAGTTTGCTTCCTCTTGACCAAGCTGCCACCCTAAGTCCTTGCACGTACCTACCTGCTCCCTCCACCATTCTGACTAGCTTGAAACTAATCCTGCATCTGTGGGGCTACACAGAAAAACAGCTCAGAATGCAGGGGAAAACAGAAAAGGATAACTTCTGATCCTGACCATTCTAAATACCAGACTCGCTCTGACTTCCCCCTACCGTCTCTCTCTCTCTCACTGCAAGCTTTATGCTACCCAGGTGCCTGGGAGATTCACACCTCCCCTTCCCCCAGCCCTTACAGACTCACATCGGCCTAATTACCACGAGTGAAAACTTTCCAAACCTAGGAGACCTAATCTCAACCTCATCAAACCCCTCTCTCAGTGCAGTTGGACCAAAGCTGTCCTAATGGAACTTCAGTGGGAAGGACCCCAGTGATCAGGCCCTCTTCCGAACTTACTTTCTTCCAGAGCTTTTCCTCCACTCTCAGCCCCTACAAGGCTCTTTGTCCTTTGTTTTGATAGAGCTGAGTTCTGCTCTCTTTCCCCCATATAGCAGTGCACTGTAGGGTGTTAAACAGCATCTTACGCCTCTCACCCACAATTGTGATAACTAAATATGCCCCCAACATTGTCAGGTATCCCCGGGAGAAGCATGTGGTACAAAACAACCCTCCTTTGAGAAATGCTGAAGTAAAGTAATAATAGGTGTGTAGGTTTCTGATCATGTTTACTCTTACATTGCTTAAGGAATTCTGGGGTGTGGGCACTGTGAAATCCCAGCATGAAGGAGACAGTAGTAACCTAAAGAATTTTGTCTGGTTAATTTCTGAAGGATGTGAAGAAAGGTGGAACTCCATATAAAATACATTAGGCAACCTCCCATCTCATGCTTTTTCTGTTTACAGGGATTCACGTTTGTTTGTTTTTTCTTGCAGGGATTGTGCATGCACGTATCTTCACTTAACCTGAAGTTGCTGCCAGTTCTCTGTCTTTAAACGCGGAAAGCCTTTCCCCTTGCTCACAGAAGCAATGATTATCCAGTTACAATGGTGTAATTGTATTTGAAACATTATATACAATGTATATATGTAGGGAACACTTTAGAAATTACTTAACCATTTAAATCTATCATTCATGTACACTACAGGAAAAACACATTTTAAATAGAAAGAGCCTCCAAAATAGAGAAAGAAAAAAGATAAAAATAAGAATCAACAAGGCAACTGAAAGCAATGAATTACAACTATAAAATTTCTGTAAAAGGTTTTTAATGCTTGATTCATAAATGCAGAATTATATCTGGATACAGTTCATGTAATATTCTTAAGTGAGGTTAATTCTTGAATGAGTAAAATTAAATTGATGAATTTGGGTTAAAATAGAGCTAAATATTAATATCTTTATCTTTATCAGAATAAAATACATATATATGTAAATTTAATTATTTATATAAGACTTTGAAAGCAATTCTTAATGATAAATCTATTTATTTTGAACTTCCTCTGTTTATCTACACTGGCTTCATAGGCCAAAGAATTTATAGTTAAGACAAATATTTTTAAGTATAAAAATGAAAATAAAAAAATGAAAACATATGTTCAATTAAATTAATTTATAAAGCAGATGTCTATAACTAAGTGATATTTCTTGTGAAAGAAATTTACTCCCCAAGCTGCCTTCGTAAACTATTTCAGTGAGTAGGGAATTGTGTTATTTTAAAACGTGAACATAAATATAATTTCCTAGATCTTGCAATCGCTTTAAGATTTTATATTAATATTGAAATAAGTTAATTAGTGAGTGATATTGTGTTAAGAGAAAAACATCACTGTAGTTACTTTTTATAGATGATATATTTAATGAAATGGATACCTTTCCTCATAACATACATATAAGATTAATTATTTGGGGGGATTAAAGTTAGAAGATTTAAATAACATTGTCATCAAAATATATATGTGCATGTTTAAACATACACACCCACATAAATGTGGCAATAGACATTTATATATGTGTGCATTTTAAAATATTATAAATGTTTATTAAAGTTAAGTTTTTAAAAAGCCTTTGTGTAATAGAAACAGAAAGATAGATACTTCAAAATTGGCTTTGGACTATTTAATCAGCAGTTAATAAGTAGTAGTAAAAAGTTATTTGCCTTCTGTGTAATCTGCTCAGGGAGTAGTAGAAGTATTTTAGCATAATCTATAAAATATTTTATTTCAAGAGCTTGTTAACTTTTTGTGACTTTCAGTTAACATTTATTATGCTTGTAAATTACTTTTTTTCACATCTGAATGAAGTTTCTCACTTCAGCCTGGGCTAAAGTAATGCTACTTTTTTTTTCCTTTTTTTTTTTTGGCTTGGACAGGTTCTGGGAATCGAACCCGGGTCTCTAGGCAGGTGAAAATTCTTGCCACTGAGCCACCATCGTACCACCCGTAGATAAAGTAATGCTGCTTTTAAGGACACTAGTGAACTATAACCACATACCTATGGTAGCACCTTCATCTCATCAGACCCCTTTTTCTGTTGTCCTTTTTACCTTGCATTATATTCAGAAAAATAGAACTTCCAAGCTATTTTTAATACTAAAAGTAAACTTTTTTTACTGATAATCTTTATCTCATTGTGGATTCAATAAACAGGGTGGGTAATTAAGAATTAAGAAACGTGCCCAAGTCTTTCTAAGTTCCCTCCTGCTCCTGAGTGTCAAGTCAGTGATTACAAGGTTAGGGAGCAAGCCCTTGTCTATGAAAAGGATTCCTGCAGCATCTTCATAGCGCAGCTCATGCCTGCTTGAGGGGTCTCCAACCTTGAGAACTGGTGAGCAATATTACTTCCTACTTTGTAAAGCCCCAAGACAGAAGTTAACTTTCTAACTTTAAAACCCTATGTAAGACTTTACATTTATTGACAAATAATGGTTTGGGTATGTTTTTACCTCAGAAAAGACTATGTCCTTTCAATGTATCTCTTTGGGGGGCAGACCTATTGTGGGTAGAACCTTTTCGTTAGATTTTTTTCCATTGAGATGTGACTTAACCCATTCAAGGTGGGTCTTAACCCTCTTGCTTAAAGCCCTTTATGAGGGCGGGCCACGGTGGCTCAGCAGATAGGAATGCTTGCCCGCATTGCCAGAGGACCCGGGTTCAATTCCCGGTGCCTGCCCATGTTAAAAAAACAAACAAAAAAAACAAACAAAAAAAGCCCTTTATGAGAGGATAAAAGATGGATGAAACTGAGAGAGAGCTGAGAGGAAGAAAATGTCCCAGGAGAAGTCAGAAGTACCCACAGGAGCTGAGTGAGCCATTTAAACCAGAACCAGTAGGAAAGGGCCAGCAGACATGGCCATGTGCCTTCCTATGTAACAGAGGAATCTTGGATGCCAGCAGTCTTTCCCTCAAAGAAGGTATCTTCCTCTTGATGCCTTAATTTGGACATTTCCATGGCCTTAGGACTATAAGTCCATGTTTGAAAAGCCAGGCTGTTTCTGGTATATTGCATTTTTCTGGCAGCTTTAGCAAACCTAAACACAAAGGTATGTTATTTAACACAAATTAGTGCATGTATGTAAATGAATCAAATAAAATAGAATATATACAATATGATGGTACAAATTCACAGACTACCTCAAGTAACAATTACTGGATCAGTATAATATCAATTATTGTACAAATATTGCTGGTAATTTGTGATTTTATATGCATGATATTAATTCAACCTATGTCTAATTTATGTTATCTATAATAATGGAAAATGCAAATAAATAAGCTAGAATACTTCCAAATGACAAAATGACCTTAGCATGAAATGGAAATAACTCAGTTTATTTGTTATCAAGTATAATCTTTCTTTAGAGATTATTTAAGATCAGTTTTAACTATTCCAGAAAAATACACAATTTGGGGGTGAAAGGCAAAAATGTGAATATGTGACCTTTTTTGTCACTAAGGATCATTTGACTCAGAAAATATACCTTTTTATTTAATGCTTATTGATCATGGGTCATGTGTTTTAAATAAATGAAAGAAGTTAATTTTAAAAGGCTTATAAGGTATGTTTATTTTTCCCCTGTCTAATATAGAAAATAACCAAGGTATCAATGCTTTGTTGCCCATAACATATGTTTCGGTTTGCTAAAGCTGCCAGAATGCAATATATCAGAAATGGATTGACTTTAACAAAGGGAATTTATTAGATTACAAATTTATAGTTCTAAGGTCATGAAATTGTCCCAATTAAGGCGTCAACAAGAGGACATATTCACTCAGGAACGACCGATTGTATCCAATGTTTCTGTGTCCAATGTTTCTCTGCCACATGGGATCGCATATGATGATGTCTGCTGGCCCTTCTCTCCTGGGTTGGTTTTCAAAATGGCTCTCTAAGTTCCTGTGGGCCCTTCTGGCTTCTTTTGGAGCATTTTCTTTCTTTAAGCATCTCTGAGGTCTATCTTAGCTCCTCCAGGGCAAGCTCCAGATCTCTTAGCTTAGCATTTCCTGGGACGTTTTCCTTCTCCAAGTATCTTTCACTTGGTTTCATCTCTCTGTTCTCTGTATCAGCTCTGAGATCTCTTTATGTTTTTGTCTTCTAACATCTTCTCACAGGACTTCAGCAAGTGGATTAAGACCCACCTTGAATAGGTGGGATCAATCTCCATGGAAACAACCTAATCAAATAGTCCCACCCAACAATATGTCAGCCCACACAAGATTGGATTAAAAGAACATGGCTTTTTGGGGGGGTACATAGCAGTTTCAATCAAGCACTGCATATGAACCAATTTTATAGCTAAACTAGACTTAGGAGAAAATTAATTACAACTGGGTCTTTTACATTTAAACCCATTTTGAGAAAGCACTAACTGGTCAGTTGTGGTCCCAGATTATCTTCTCCAGGGAATTTGTATAGTTAGAGGACTTGGAACAAAAAGATAGTTGGATCAAAGACATGACTATTGGCAATTATAAAAAAATTTGGTATCCCTAAACTCAACTGCTCCTGTCATGCAACCCACTACGTTGGAGGATGTCATCTAAAATTTATCATGTGGTCTTGAAATCAGAGCTTATGAAACTGATGTGAAAATGCTAAGAAAATGCTCTGATTATTGATATTACTGTGAGTAAGTAAATGTCCTCTCTCTCTGACCAGGGGAATCAGGTCCACCACCATCCAATGACATTGTGCCAGGCTATGCTTTTAGCTTGCTAATAGTATAAAATTATCAGACCCTTCACACAACTCTTGGAACTAGAAAGCTTATTTTAGCATTTTTTTCCATACCGACAATTTAAGTTTCAGAACCTCACAACCAATTTTTTTTTTTTTTTGGCATGGACAGGCACTGGGAATCGAACCCAGGTCTCTGGCATGGCAAGTGAGAATTATGCCCTGAGCCATCATTGCATCGCCCCCTCATATCCAGTTTTAACAAACTGCCATTCTGCTGGTTCTCTCATTAATGAGGTAAAATGTAACATTGATGATTGTAACATTGATTCATTATCTATTTATGTGACAGTAAGGACTTTAACAATTGAGAACTGTATTCTTTTTATAGTTTTAACATGCCAATGTCTATCATTTTCAATGACCTAGTCCATGTAATAAGACATAAAAATCAGTGTGAGCTGTTTTGATAATACAGGATGTGGTGAAAATTCCATCTCTCAATTTCAGTGTGCTCATTTGTAGGAGGCAAATTGCTATAAGCTATTTTACCTTGTCTGATCTGTCTACAAGTGGAGCCTCCATTAAGAAGTAAAAATGTCATAAAATTATTTCTTTTTATGATAAGTGAACCATTTGATTTGTCAGTAGTCATTTTTCCAAATGTTGTGTTTTTTTGTGTGTTCCAAATGAGTCAGGAACTATTAGTGGAGTGCCCATTTTGTTTCATATACTAACCTAAGATAAGCATTAGGAATATAGCAATGAACAAGACAAGTCTAACTCCTATCTTAACGGAATTTACCAATAGACAGAAATGTAAAATTGGTTTAGAGTAAAGAAATCATTAAAAATCTAAATTATGAAGGGTAAAATAGTCCAAAATATTTTTTTAATGTAATTTAGCTCATTTTGGCAGGGAGTATACCTGATAAACATTGTTGAAGGATGAGAAGACATTTGTATGAAAATGTATTGTGCTTTTGTTCAAAAGCATATGGAGAATGAATGATACCAATTCTCCACATTCTCTTCCAGAAAATAAAAGGAGAGGGAGCTATTCCTAACTCATTCATGGAGACCAAAGTTATTGTTCTATCATCCCCAATGAAGACTTCAGTTTGCTAAGAATGCAACATACCAGAAATGAATTGGCTTTACCAAAGGGATTTATTAGGTTAAGGGTATGAAAATATCCAAATTAAGACATCCAGAGAAAGAAAACTTAACTCTGAAGAAAGACAACTGTAACCCTGTGTTCCTTTGTCACATGGGAAGGCACATGGCAATATCCGTTGATCTCTTGGTCCAGGGCTCCATTGCTCTCAGCTTCTGTTTCCAGTGGCTTTCTCTCTGAGCATCTGTGGGTCCTTGCTTGCTTCTCCAGGGACATACCTCTGAGCTCTCTGTGCCCTATGGGTCTCCTCTGTTTCTCTCCCTCTGTGTCCTTCACTTCATTTCATATCTCTAATCTCTGTATTGGCTCTCTCTAAAATGTCTCTGGGCACTTCTTTCACTCTTAGCTTCTCATGGAGCCTATTTGTTAGCTTCTCTGAACTCTTTCAGCTAAGAACACTCTTCAAAATTTCTCTCCTTAAAGGAATCCAGCAAGCAGATTAAAATCTCTCTTCAATGCGTGGGGTCACATCTCCATGGAAATAACTTAATCAAAAAGCCCCACCCAATATTAGATCTGTTCCCACAAGATTGAATTAAAAGAACATAGGCTTTTGTGGGGTCCAGGACAGATTCAACCCAGCACAACATTACAAGAAAGTAGACTACAAACCATTCAATCTCAAAGACATAGATGCAAAAAAGTCAAAAAAGTGTTAGCAAATTTAACCTAAAAATTAAAAATGAATTATATATTATGGCCAAGTGGGTCTCATTTAAGGTATGCAAAGCAGATTCTGTATTGAAAAAAAATCAATGTACTTTACCACATCAACAGAAAAAGAAGAAAAATCATATACTCACTTTGATGTAGAAAAAACATTTGATAAAATCCAGCACCCATTCATGACAAAATTCTCAACAAATTAAGTATAGAGGGAGACTTCATCAAGTTGATAAAGGTCATTAACAGAAATCTTACACCTAGACATTTTCCCTTAATCTCAGCAACAAGGCAAGAATAGTCTCTCTTATCACCCCTATTTATTATAGCATTTGATATTCTTATCAGTGCAATATTTAAAAGCACAGGAAATAATAAGTATACAGTTTACAAGAGAAGAAACAAAACTGTCTTTGTTTGAAGATCAAATAATTGCCTATGGAGAAAATCACCAAAAATCAACAAATAAAAAGACCTAGAATTAATTAAGGAGTAGAGCAAGGTCACAGGTTACTTCTTAAAAGGCAATTATTTTCCTATGTACCAGCAACGAACAATTTGGAATTTGAAATTCAAATAAAATGCCATTTATAGTAGTACAAAATGAAATACTTAGGCATAATTATAACAAATTATGTACAGGATCTGGTAAAGAATGGACATCCTAAACATACCAAGAATTTTCAAACTCAACATTAAGAAGACAAGCAATATGTTAAAATAGGGTCAAATATGTGAAGAGAAACTCACCAGAGAAGATGCACAGATGGCAAATAAGCATATGAAAAGCTGCTAAACTTTATTGTCACTAGGGAATTATAATTTCAAACAACAATAAAATGCCAATACTCACCTATTAGAATGGGTAAATTATAAAAATATATGACTCTATCGGTTGTTGTGAGAATATAGAGAAATAGAAATGCTCATTTATTTCTGGTGGAAATGCAAAAGGTTGCAGCCACTTTGGAAGACACTGTGGCAATTTCATACAAAGCTAAACAATCTTACCAGCATTCATGGTCCCAGATATTTACGCAACTGACTTAAAAACTTATGTCCACACAAATCCTGCACAGGAATATTTATACTAACTTTATTCATAATTACCAAGCCCTCAAATCCAACAAGATAACTTTCAATTGTTGAATGAATACACAAGCTGCAGTGTATTCATACAATGTAACATTGTTCAACAATAAAAACGGCAATGTGATTTCAGCCCAAGAAAAGATACATCCATATTGTTAAGGGAAAGAAGCAGCCTGAAAAGTCTATGTACAGTATTATTCCAATTCTATAACATTCTGAAAGGGCAGAAAATGTAGCGATGGTACAAAAAACAGTGGTTGCCAAAATGTTGGGGGGAAGGTTTAGGGATGAATAAGTGAAGCAAAGAGTTTTGAGGGTAGTGAAACTATTCTGTATCACACCATAATGGTGGGCACAATGTTAAGATGGACTTGTAAAAATCAGTAAGACTTTACAGCACAAAGAGCAACACTCAAGTATGTAAATAAAAAATACATACCATATAAAAGATGGGAATAATTCCTAATTCATTCTATAAAGTTAGTATCATCTCACCCCAACTCTAAAGTCAGATGAAGACACCAAAGAAAAGTATAGAATCTGTACCCTGTATACATATAGACAAAGTACTCAACAAACAATA
This sequence comes from Myrmecophaga tridactyla, assembly GCA_004026745.1. NCBI lineage: Eukaryota > Metazoa > Chordata > Mammalia > Pilosa > Myrmecophagidae > Myrmecophaga > Myrmecophaga tridactyla. The sequence goes on from PVIY010017300.1 coordinate 49,678, forward strand.
CCAAACAAATCTAGCAGTATATTAAAAGGATTATAGACACA